>JARHVA010001287.1:2270000-2575000 GCA_037957365.1 Torreya grandis | reverse complement strand
TATGGGATCAAGAACCTAAAAGATGTCATGCAAAAAGAGGGGAAATATTGAAAGGATGTGACTCATCAGAATATTTAGTATAAATGGTTTGGGGGTTTAATAATATGTATGGGGCATGAAAAAAATATAAAATATATAATTAGGAGGATATTAATTAAGGAGATTAAGAGAAAGAGTGAAGGGATAAGTTAAAAGTTAAGGAAGAATAAAATGATTGACGAGGAAATAATGAAAAAATGGAGGATGAGAAATATAAAATGGTAAATAAGAGAGAGAGATATAAAAAAAAAATTGGGAAAAAAATGTGTATAAATAATATAAGGGGGGAATAAGGTGACATTCCCACTAGCAAAATTCCAATTGTTAAAATTTATGAATAAAATGACCTAACTAAGACACACCAATTATCCCTCATACCACTTGAATAAATTGAAGAGATGAATGAATGAATTAGAATTTAGGTAATCTTATACTCTACATAAAATAAGGTGGTGATGACATGCAAATATCTATACAGGACCTATTCACACTAACATGAACACTAGAACTCTTTAGAACCATGGGATAAGGAACCCAAATGGTGGAAACTACTACCAACCATAATGGACGAGGCATAGTATAAGAAGAGAATATGGATAAGGGATACATAATAATAATAAATATAGTATATAAATTCAAAAAATAGATATTATAATACTAAATTAATAACATAGAATATTATAAACTTCCACCATAGATGAATGGAGATCTATAGAAGAGAATGAGGAACAAATTATAGAAGATGAACATGTGGAAGAAGAAAATAATTCAAGATAATTATGTGGTAAGGATGTGTTGGGACCTCAAAATATACCTATTAAACTAAGTACATTCAAATATCTAGAGATTTAAGGGGTTTTCACCCTTTCATTTTAATAGGCTATTGGTGCATTCTAGGGAATTAATTATGAGTATTGGGATCCATTATTTAGCCTATTTAGAATGAATCTATGAAATATGAAATGTTACTACCATAATATCAACACTCTTGAAACACGCTTAAATTCCTAATAATCCATTGTATCACTAATCTAGTACCCCCAACTAATCATTATAATAAGCTTGATTTAAACTATTGACTAAAGAAACTAAAAATGAGGGGAAAGGGTAAGGTACAAAGAGAAGGTTTATTGGGTGAGTATGGAGACACCACTATCTAAGACTAAGTATGAGGAAGAATATATTTTTTCAATTGTATTTTGTGTTTCACATCACCTCAAACTTCATCCATACAAGGAAGGGAATCAAAATAAGTATCATGTGATGAGTTCCTATAATTTTATTCCATAGATAAATACCTATAACATTATTGTTAATACACATAAAAATTTATAATTGTTTTAAAAAAACAAGATAAAAAACCATAAATAATTATAGTAGAATACAACTCATTGTAATTAGACACATGCATTGTAGATAGACTCATATCATAGTCTTTTACATCAATATTCTCCATTTTCAAAATAATGATTAGATTGAATACATAAAGTAGACACAATATAATGTAATGAAAACCAAGATGTAAAATTATAAGTATATTAATTCCTTGTGCCTTCTATTATGAAAATCCCAACCTAAAAATAACATTACAAAGTATAATCTATATAAAAGAGAAGATTCCCACCATATATTTGCATAGAATCCCACTCCAAGCTAGCGTGGTTAAGTTGTTATAATATTTAAAAAAATTCCCCAAAAGAGACAAAATAATAGAGAGACCCAAAAATTATGATAAATACTTTCCCATTTAGGACCATGAGAGAAAAAATGAGATCATCAACTAGAGCTTGAAGGGGGACCACCTCCTGAATTTATTTAGGTGTACTACTGAGTTGTCAATACCTACACAATGAGATTTTTTTTTTTCAAGATTAAGTAGGTTGATAGGTGGTTCCCTAAATAAAAATTTAGCCTGCATCAATAATTTGTCATGTGCCCTTTTAAGGGCCTTAATATAAGCCTTGACTACATGGACTTGGTTGATGTTGTTTATGGATTGAATGGAAATCTATGTAATAGCCTAGGCTCCATAATTATTGGTCTTTTCCACCTTCTTCCTCATGGTTCTTTTAAGTTTTGGAGATGGAATCCAAACTCATATGTGCTAATAAAATCTCCATCAATATGGAATAGAAAATTAATTATCATATCCTTGAAGTAATCAAAGATTTGATCTCTAATTTTCTCCAAGGGCCCAATGGCTTATTGAATTTCCCTGAGCCAATCATGAATCATAGTTCTTGTGATCCCTATATATATCTGATATAAGTTGGGATCTATGAGGGGGATGATTTTGAGCTTAGGTAACATCCCCTTTTTGATGATAATTTTCATTTTCTTACACTTGTTATCAATCCTTATAATCTAGTCTAAGTATTATTATTATATTAAGACTTGCACATTGATATTTCAAAGATCTCCAACTACCTACCCTAAGGAAACAAACAATTCTAAAAGTGAGTTCTCCACCTTGTTAATTAGTACTTTAAAGTATTCACTTTCTATTTGAGTTCTTCCATTATATTTTCTAATAGTTCCTTTGTGTCTTGCACCATAGAGACTAGGTCATCTACAATTTTCTCCTCTCTAGGATAGGTAATTTTCTTCATGAAAGAGAAGAGGTCTTGTTTTATCATTCATACAATAGGGTCTCCATCTTGAATTGGGGTTTGGGTCATCACCCATCTTATCCTCCTATAATCTCTATCAAAATAGATTTGGATGTCAAGGTCCCCATGATAGACCATATTAGGTCTTTATGATCTTTGAGATATTTAGGGGTTGATTGTCATGGCCATACCTATCCAACACATTAAATTTGATTGATTATCATAACTATTTTAATATTATTATGTTATGTTAACATTTATTTTAGACATTATATGATGTTCATAACATTATTTATGGTGTTAGATTAAATTGTAATGGTTATAGTATTTAAAGAGTTTAAGATATTCTTTATTGTTATTGACTATGATCATATATTATTGATGTCTATGTGGATTGATTATAGGTATGCAATAAATAAGCATACATTAGAGGTATAATTTGTGTGCTTGGTGTAAAATACATGGTACATAGGTAATCCATCATGGTGATGTAGTAGTGACAATAACCTTTATGATCCTTTATCTTGGTGATTTTGTCATTTAGTTGTATTATCAATTGTCAGTTGGTTGATTATGGTGTCTTTTTTTATATTTTGTTCTTTAAGTCTAACTAAGCAAATAAATGAACCATTAAATGTGGATGTGGTTCCCTCTAATATTATTGATGCACTTAAGATTAAATAGATGCCACTATAAGGTCATGAGATCTTGATGAGTTCTATAATCCTTGTTAAAAATACCAATTAATGTTTGGGCATCATAAACTGAAATGGATACCAGGAATGGGAAGGGATAACACTTTGGATATAAGTATGGTATGGGATGAAGGAAATTATATCAATGGTTTTTGATTTAAACTAATGCATATGTTGTTGTATCCCACAAAGGGATTAGGACTTGCATTTGAAATGGGTAATGTCTAAGATCAGCCATAATTCGTGAGACTTAGGTTGAAAATCATGGTGATTAAAAGGTATTAAAGGGTATATCTAACCCTAAGTTTCATGTAACATGAACCTAAAGTTTAATTTTCATTCTAACTCAAACCTTAGGACAAATACTTAGGTTGAGGGAATAGTAATCATGGTGGTTAAATTAATTAAACATAGTTATGATTATGTTATTGATTTAGGTAAACATGATTAGAGTTTTCATTTGTCTTA
The DNA here is from genome assembly GCA_037957365.1 of Torreya grandis. NCBI lineage: Eukaryota > Viridiplantae > Streptophyta > Pinopsida > Cupressales > Taxaceae > Torreya > Torreya grandis. The sequence continues at coordinate 2,571,189 of JARHVA010001287.1, read as the reverse complement.
TGAGAAAACTACTCTATGATTTTTTCATGGTGATGTAGCTAGTTTTTCATGGGAAAATAATAAGCATACAGGAGATGGAAATAGATCTATTTTTTCTCTTGGTAGAATGTGGGAGAAATTGTGCATGTGTGTTTTGCATGAGGAAAGGAATGGGAGTTATACTCAATAATTATCATAGTTATACCGAATGGAACAATCACTATCGAAGGTGGCTAAAAAAAGGAAAAATAATAAAGAAAATGGGAGTGAATAACGAAGAGAAAGCAAGAAAGGTTGTGCATGAAAATAACCCTTCCTAGTATCATGTTGCTTGGATAAAACAAGTGTTTTTTTTACTTGTAATGTGTTATATTTTATGCATTCACTGATACAAAAAATGTGGAGGGTTTGGAATTATCTTTCCTAAATATACTTGTGTTTGTTGTGAATGGAACTTATTTGATGATACCTGGATGGGTTAGACAACTCAGAATAATTGCCCCTAGATGGAAATGAGTACCCAAAAAGGTGAAATGGTTATTTGTTTGATTAGATTAATAGCTTAGAGATTTGCATGGGTTTTTATTTTCTTATTTTAGGGTATAAACCCTAGTTTTGGGTATTTCATTTATGTGTGTATGCTAAAGTGATTACTAACGTTAAAACCCTTAAGTAAGGTTTATCATTGAGTATTATTATTTGACCTTAATACTCTATTTTTTAGTCATTATTACATCACCAATATGGTTTATTTGGGTTCCATGTGTTTATGGCTGGGTTTTTGCTTCCATATCCAACTAATGGTTGGGGTGAATAGGGAAACCTAATGATGTTTGGGCTTAGCTAGCTTATGCATATGGATTTATTTGGATATCTCTCTTTATGTAAAGTTTCATATTTTTAAATCTTGATGGTGGAGTATTTCATACCTTTTATGTATCTTATATTCATTTAAATCAATTCTATAGAGATAGTTATGTTGTACATTGTTATGGAATAAGCTCGTAAAGATAGATTTATTTATTTCATAGCTAAAGATGATAGTTGTAGGCTATTTGGGATATTGTAGAGTATGTTGGTATTATTCAATATATTTTTTAAATGTATTTCATTTAGAGAATATATCAAATTTATGAGTTATTTTAAATCTTATATAAATGTGTACTTTGTATATACATAATGTTTTCAAACTTTATCAATTACTGATGTTTTCTCTCATGTAATAACCCATCAAGTTTTAATCTCTCTGAATTCATGCTTTAAAGGGTGCATTGGGAAAGGGGTGCATAGACCACTGGTGCTTAATAGGATTGTTGTCCCTATACTACCACTTTCTATCTACACACCCATCTCCTAAAAAAATTTCCCTAAGCTTTGCCTCCTATTTTTCACCCTCCTCTAGTCATTTTCCACCATCATTAGCCCTTCCCTAGCCTAAAATACTTTTTGGTGGTTTACGATACACTATTAACCCCATCAACCATGTACTCTAATTGAGAAAACTCATTTAGGGTCTAGGTCAGCCCCTGGCCAACCTATACCAAGACCTAATTTGTTTTTATCACTAATGTAGATACCTAAATTACATTTAGTGTTGAATTGCACCTAAAATCCATTTAATAATTCTTCTTAAAATAATTCATCACATCTCCCTCCAAATTCAAACAATTGAATAAGTCAAAATAATCAATTGTGCACATTTCAAATCATTATTTAAATATAAAATCTAGATTTTACACCTCACCCCAACCAAACCCACAACTCCATCAACCTCTTTTGAGTTATCCCCTAGATTATCAACAAGTTTGATTCATTCTTTCTAACTCAGTTAACCAATTCCATACTTCTCTCAACCATTTTAAATGGTCTTCATTCTCATGGGTGAGAACTCATTATCTACCATTGATTATTTGGATCATTTAATAAATCCAAATAATCCTCCAAAAAACTATAAACAAGCTTAAAAACTATCATTTTAATCCATCTTGACTTATGCTAATGAAGTTATAATCAATTCAAAAGTAAATCAAAAAATACAAAAATTCATTTTGTGCCAACACGCTACCCATTCTTATTTTCATAGGAAGAGTGAGCAACCACATTTTTGAAGATCAAATCAAGTTTACATCACAATGGACAAAGCTTGCACATTTGAAGTATAAGTTTGTGTTCTCTATTGTCTTTATTTATTTCTCTATATTAGGTTGAATTTAGCTTAGATTAATATTGCATTTTTAGTTGATTTTTTAGCATTTTTAAATTTATTTCACATATTTTTGGCACCTTCCCTCATCTTTTTCATCCTTAGTTCATCATATTTGTATTTAGAAAGCATTTTTATTTTATTTTTGTTATTTGTATTTGCATATGTGTTTAATCTTGCCTTTTTGAGTATTATTATAAGTTACAGGTCATTATCAAACATTTTTTATTTAGTTGTGTTCACCCACTACGTAACAACAAATTTAGAAACATCAGTAGTAAAATTGTACCTCGTAAAAGTGAAATCATTTTTGGACCCATTTTTAGTCTCATTTTCCTTATTTTTTATACATCATTGGCTTTCTATTCAAATTTTTATTCTATCTATGTTTTCAATTTTTTTTAATTCTTTGCTACAAAAAAAGAGTGAAATTGGTATACTTTTTAGCAAAATCATTGTGTCTAACATTGAAATTGTCATTCTTAGCAATGAATTTGTTCAACTAAGAAGTGAAATTTTATGTTATTCCCTCTATTTTATATTCTATGTTTATGGGTTCAAATAATGAAATCATCATCCTTAGCAGCAAATGTGTCTTTTTGTGTGGTGAAATTATCTTTTCTAGTAGTAAAATTATTTCTGCAGGTTACAAGTTCATCATTTTGATCAGTGAATTCATCTCTATGGACTAAAAAATAATCATATAGGGTAGTGAAATCATTCTATAAGTGTGAAATTTTTTGTTTTATGTTTTTGTATTCTATCTTTTTCCTATGGTTGCTTTATTGCAATCTCCCTTTTTCTATTTTTCAATGTAAGTATGAATTTTTCATAGAGAAGTGGTTTTTGCTTTGTTTTTGTGATTTTTATTTCTCTATTATAGGTTGTCTTGCTCTATTCCTAAGTAAAAATTCTAACCATTTGTGTATAGAATACTTAGCAAAGATAATAAAAAAAAGGATAAATAAAAATCAATTTATTGTACTAACACTTTCAGTTTTATTTTTAAAGTTTTTAGTAATTACATCACATTTCATTTGAGCATTCTATTTATAATTTTATAAATTGTGTATGCTCTTCCCTTAGAATTACATTGGTGATGATACTTGAGAGTCAATAATTCTATATTTTTTTATTTTAGCCAAGTAGTGTTTGTGTATGCTCTTTCTTTGGCATCACATTGATGATGATACTCAAAAATCAAAAAAGGATACTTAATTTTTATTTTATTTTTTAGGAGCTCTATTGACCATAGAATTCATCACCACATAGCAGGCCAAACCATATTTACCAATGAGGTATATAAATCAAGATCCAATTATTTTAATTGCCTATGTGATTGTGTGTTTTAATCACATTGTAATGTAAGGGAATTTCATGCTCCAATACCTAGGGTTTCAACATCCACCTCAAAATATGATATCACTAATTATTAACACACTAAGACCCCTACGGATATGTTGGGTACTTTGGGACAAGACCCAATAGTGTGCATATAATTTATCTATTTCTTCTATGGTTTCCCCCTAGATAATCTTGTTTAAACTTTAAACCTAAGAAAGCCTCTTTTTTTATTTGAATTTGGTGCATTGGTTAGTGGTTAGTGCTGAGAAGCTAACTTCCACACATCCTCAAAACTAGACTCAGTGGGCCATGGGAATGGTAGGATCCTCCATGTTAGTGCCTTTAAATATTAGGCCATAGTTAAGAGTACATACAAGCCAGTGACATCAAAAGGTTCAAAAGTTGTTCATAATCCTTATCCTATTTTTTCACCTTTTATGTGTAATTGCTTGATTGTTTAGAATAGAAATGTGTTTCTTATATCTTTGTGTTTACCATGTGTTGCATTATTATTGATTTAAAATAAATTCATTTTGAATCTTAAAGGTACCAAACATCTCAAATCAAAATTTGTCTAAAAATTCAAAAGCATTTAGTTAGAAATCAAACTTTTTAGTCACTTTGGTATTTTGCTTTACTAGAGTCTAATTTCAAGTATTTTTTGAGTCAAGTTTTTTGTCTTAGTAAATGCCACTCATTACAAGAGACATGGATATGTTTAACAATCCCATATTAATTTAGTCACAAATCTAAATCCAAATAATCTTTGTCTTCACATATAATTCTATCAAACCAATTTTGATTTGAAAAAATATTTGAATCTGCACCAAATCAATCATCTAGTAAATCTAAATCAAAGTTACAATGTCATTACAAACTCACCAATAGGAAAACTGGGAGAGATGTCTGTGAATATTGGTAAGACAAAGCCCGACCAGGGCATGGGCACTGGGGAGGACGTGGACGAGGGTGCTGTAGGTGGAACAGGGGAGGCGAGTGGGGGGCCGGTTTTGCCTGCCCATGATGGAGACCCCTTTTACCACGGAGAAAGACCTAAATTAACTAAAGTAAATGGATGTTTCCCACGAAGCAATGACAGGCCGATCCTGGTGGTCCCTCAAGCGGCGGTCAGAGAGGATTTAGAATACCTGACAGGCCATGCTTTAATTTGCAAATTTCTGGGTCTCAGGATCTCACAGTCAGCCTTAGAAACCTGGATAAGGCGCACCTGGCATGTGGAGGGAGACATTGATATAATGCTGGCTGCCAACAATTATTTTCTGGTAAATTTCTCTTCCATTTCTGATAGAAATCACATTTTTGAAGGGGGACCATATTTTTATGGCCGCATAGGGCTGTTCATTAAACCTTGGCATGCTGGTTTCAATTCGGCGGAGGATTTGCCTGCCAGTGTTCCTGTATGGGTTCGTCTCCCACGATTGCCTCTGGAGTTTTGGTGGGAAGATATCCTACGTCAAATAGCAGCTTTGTTGGGAATACCAATTGCGGTTTCTCATCAGTCTCTGGACAAAAAACTCATCTCCTTTGCCAGAATCTGTGTGGAAATCAATTTAAACAATCCTTTGCCTGAATCAATTGAGATTAGCTTAGGAGAATCATCCTGGATACAGCAAGTCGATTATGAAGCCATTCCTTTCCGGTGTAGAGTTTGCCATGTTTATGGCCACCTACATAGACAATGCCCTCAGGTGGGGAGATTCAGTGAGGGGGTTTCTCAGAAAGGAAATGTTGCTAAAATGCCATCTCAGAGAGATACCTACTCAGCGTTACCTGGGACTGTAGTGACAGGAAAAGATGCCCCAAAAGGGGCAGAGGCATCCTTAGAGAAGGGGGGAGCTCCAAGTCTTGACAGGGAAGGCTTCTCCCAAGTCCGTAAGCGTGGGAGAGGGCGCGGCCTGAGGGGGAGAAACCAGGACAGATCTGCGAGCTCGAGTTTTAACAGGTTTGAAGTTCTAGATGGTATGGCAATAGAGGATGGGATCATCCCTGAGGAGGTGGGAGAACCCCTAGGAAGAGTTGCAAACAACATACCTATAAATCTACCCCAAGACATAGTGTTTCAGCAGGGACAAGGTAGTGAACAGGGGTTGGACGCTGAAAGCATGGAGGACATTTTGGAACAGCAAACCAAGGAATGCAACTGGACTGAGCAGGTGAAAGAGAGGGAGACTCCTCGGAAAGATAAAGGAGTGGGAGAGGCCCTAGGACTAATGCAAAAACCCTTTAAAAAGGTATCCTTTTCTACACCTTCTAGACCAGGGCAGAAAAAAGATCAGGAGAAACTTAAGCGTGCAGGAGATTTACTGGTTGAGTCGGGAGAGGTTAAAACCTTGGTCGAACACTTCACCCATTCTACTCAATGATCGTGTTGTCTTGGAATGTGAGGGGGCTGCATAGTGTCCCTAGACAAAAAACTATGCGGAATTTAATATTTGCTCACTCTCCAGATATTATATGTATCCAGGAGACGAAGATGTCAATTGATACTATGTTAGAAAAGTCATCCAAAATTTGGAAGGATGGCCAATGTCAATGTGTGGGAGCGCGGGGTAGTGCAGGTGGGTTAGCAATGTGCTGGGATCCGGTAAAGCTTACACCAACCCAATGGATGGCGACTACATCGACGTTATCTATGATTGCCTCTTCACCAGAATCTGGAGAAACGATTTTGATCACTAATATTTATGCACCGGGAGATACTCAAGGCCAGTTGAAGATGTGGGAACACTTATGCCACATTCGTAGCTGCTGCCCTTATCTCCCTTGGATAATGTGTGGAGATTTTAATGCTGTGCTAAATTTGGAAGAGAAGAGGGGGGGCGAGATCGGCTTGACTCTTCTTCGGAGCTTCTCAAACTCAACGTGGAGCGGCTGCGCCTATCAGATGTGAAACCCACAAATGGGAGATTTACTTGGAGCAATAGAAGACCTGGTAAGGATGCAATCTCTGAATGTTTGGATAGATTTTTAGTGTCATCCTTCTGGCTATCTAGTGCTTTCTCTATGGCTTCAGAAATCTTGGATTGGCGGGGATCCAACCATTGGCCCATCAAACTCACAACTAACTTCATTAAGCGCCCTAGGAGACCTCCCTTCAAATTTCAGTTAATGTGGCTAAGGGATTTATCTTTGCATACCCTTATGGCCCATTGGTGGCGGCAGGGGAATCCTGATTACGGGACTGCCATGTACTCCTTTGTTAAAAAACTGCAATATGTCAAAAAGAAGCTACAGGTGTGGAACAGGACCAATTTTGGTAATATGAATACTATGAAGAAGGCTGCCCAAGACAGGCTGGACAATATTACTAGGAAGATTCTGAACACGGGGTCGACTGAAGAGCTGCATAAGGCTGAATTTGTGGCATTAAAGGAACTTAATGAATGGGAAATGCGAGAAGAAATCTTTTGGAAGCAGAAAGCTCGGATCGAATGGCTGCAAGAAGGGGATAGGAACACGGCCTTCTTTCATAAATCGGTGCAGGCAAGGCGCAACAAGAACTATATAGCAGCTCTTGTAACCAAGGAGGGTGTTAATACCTCTTCTGCTGCGGACATAATGGAGGAGGTTGTTTGCTTTTACACGAAACTTTTTTCCGAAGAAGTTCCTATAGCAGATTTGGAGAAAGAAAAAGTGTTGTCCTGCATTCCGCATATTATTACAGCTGATATGAATTCAGCTCTCTTGAAACCTATTGAGAAGGCGGAAGTGGAAAAAGTGGTTTTCACTATGAATAGAGGGAAGGCGCCAGGTCCGGATGGATTTCCTGCTGAATTTTTTCAGGAGTTTTGGGAGATTATATGCCATGACTTAGTGGAGGTGGTGCAAGAGTCCTACCGCAACAAGGAGATGCTCAGAGCGATTAATGCTACCTTTTTGGTATTAATCCCGAAGAAAGAACAAGTTAGTCAGATGGATCATTTTCGGCCTATAGCTCTTTGTAACATGGTGTACAAGATTATTACTAAACTCATAGCAGAAAGGCTGAAAGCTTACCTCCTAGAGGTTATTTCGGAGGAACAAGGGGGCTTTGTTGCGGGAAGGTAGATTCTGGATGGTGTGGTGATTGCTTCAGAGGCTATCCATTCTATGAGCATTTCCCAACAGAGAGCGATGTTCGTTAAGCTGGACTTGGCTAAAGCGTATGACAGGGTTGACTGGGGTTTCATGCAAAAGATCCTCCTGGCTTTTGGTTTTAGCCAGGCTTGGGTTAGCTGGGTGTGCAGCTGTGTGACCATGCCTTTGTATTTTGTTCTTATTAATGGGACTCCTTCCAGATTGTTCAGGGCTTCTCGTGGGCTTTGGCAAGGGGATCCGCTATCACCGTACCTATTTATTCTTTTGGCTGAGGGCCTTGGGAGACTCATAAAATCCCAAGCTATGCAGGGTTGGATTCAGGGATGGCAGTGGGGTAATGGTGGGGCTAAGCTGACCCACCTCCAGTTTGTGGATGACACCATCATTGCTGGGCTTGCTCGTATCAGGGAGGCGCAGACGTTTCGGAGCGCCTTAGATACTTATTTATTGGCTTCAGGACAGTAGTTGAATGAAGGAAAATCATCCATCTATTTCTTCAATACGCCGGAGTCTATACAATGCAGGATTTCTACTATATTGAGATTCCAACCACAACCTCTTCCGGTGATTTATTTGGGGGTTCCCATTGTGGTGGGCAGCCAACCTCGGCTATTCTGGAAAAATATTTTGGACAAGTTAAGGCAGAAGATGAACCATTGGACTCATAGGTGGCTCACGATGGCAGGTCGGGTGACTTTGCTTCAGTCGGTCATCCAAGCTCTTCCCATATATCGTAGCATGGTCTAGGTGGCGCCGAAGTATTTCCTCCATGAGTTTGATGCACTCTCCAGGATATTTTTATGGAGTGGCAACCTCAGAAACTCTAAATGGAGCTTGATCAAGTGGAGCAAGGTGTGAAGGCCTAAAAGAGAAGGTGGGCTAGGACTAAGGTCGGCCACCCTGTCTAGCCAAGCTCTTGCGGCTAAGCTGTATTGGAGGTGGTGTACTAACCAATCCCAGCTATGGGCTCGTATTCTTTGGTTGAAATATTTACCTGGGGTGAGCCCGACTGAGATCCCTCGGTACCCCATTGAGGGAAGAGGTTCTTTGGTGTGGAGCACACTCAAATTGGGAGCCCCTTTGGTGCAAGCAAAACTTTTCTGGATATGCAATAGTGGCACGAAGGCGTTGTTTTGGAATGATTCTTGGAATGGCCTCCCACCGATTGCTCACTCGCACCCCCATCTGCAGGACCTATGGGAGGCTTTCTGTAGTGTTGGCTGGGATACAGTAGAACATTATAAAGAGGAGATTCAGATGGGAGATGCCAGTAGGTACATTTGGAAGCAGGAGAGATCCTGGCCGCAAGGGGGGACTATTGAGGACAGACAGGAACTTCTCCAGATTCTGGCACATAGAGACTGTAGCTCGCTGAGTGAAGAGGACACCTTGGCTTGGGGGGGCGATTCCAGTGGTATCTATACTGTTTCTTCCGGTTATCAGGCGCTGATAAAGGAGCAACTGGGAGCTGAGGATTTTTTGTGGAGTAGGAAAATCTGGAATCCTGCTGCTTGGCCTAAATGCAATTTTTTCTTGTGGACTCTCACCTATAGGAGGTGTCTCACCTGGGAAAATTTCATTAAACATGGCTTCCAAGGACCGTCAATCTGCTTGCTGTGTCGGGACAGTGGAGAGAATGGAGAACATTTATTTTTTCAATGCACTTATGCCAAAGCGCTTTGGCATTTGTGGTGGGACGCTTGGGGTCACCCTTGTTGGCACGCTAGTTCCCTGACTGAGTTCTGGCAGCGCATGGACAGTCCCCCCAGCAAGGTGTCCTTCTTGAAGAAAGCCTGGACTGTGGGTCCTTCCTTTATTTTGTGGCACCTCTGGCTTGAAAGGAACAGAAGACTCTTCCAGGAGCGCAGCCTGTGTATTAGCAAGCTGTGGCTGAGAATTCTTGTGGCGCTTCAGGAGACACTCTATGCCAAAGGGGAATGGTGCGATGACTTGGAGGAGCTTGACGCTGCTGTTTTGGGCTGCCTATCCTTTGGAGTGCCTGTGGCTGCGTGCCCCTACTTTTTGGTCCGCCCTTCGACCTCCAGCAAGCAAGGAATGCGCCCGATCAGCCACGCTGGGAGATGGCTGCCGCTGGTGGAAGATGTTGTCAAAGTCAATGTGGACGGGTCGGCGCGTGGGAATCCCGGGGATGCTGGGATAGGAATCATTGCCAGAAATTATGTAGGTAAGGTATGTTTTTTACTCACAGAGTATAAGGGATGCCACACTAACAATTGTATGGAGGCGATGGCGGTCCTGGAGGCTTTGAGAATTTGCAGTAAGCAGGGGATTTACAGCATTGTTTGTGAATCAGACTCGCAGGTGGTGGTTAACCTGCTAAACAACTCCAACTCTATTTGCACGGATTGGAAACTTGGGGCGATTATCAAACAGATCAGACAGTTAATCCCATTTTTTGAATTAATTTCCTTTAGACACATTCCTTGGGAATGGAATGCTGTGGCTGACTGTTTGGCAAAATGGGCCACGGATCATGGGCCAAATTGGGTAATATATGAACAGTGCAGGCTTCCAGTTGAGTTGACTCCGATCCTGACTCAACTGCTTGAGCAGGATTTGAGAATGTAATTTGGTTTTTGGTGTTTAATAAAATTTTTACCCCCTCTTTAGTTGCATTACAAACTCACCAATAAATCATCAAACAAATCCAAATTTGAGTTTGAATATGTATTCATCCTCATCCATCAATCAATCAAATCCCAACTTGAATAGTCATTTAAGTTTATCAATTGACCAATTCAACCCAAACATCAATCAATAAATTTAAAAATTAAATACTTATTCATGTTTACCAATAGATAAACATCCAAATTTTACTTTAGGGACAACATCAAATTAGTTTTTAGGCTTTGGTAGTCAAAATTCTTTAAATTCTTTTATAAGTTTTACTCCACCCATAAATCAAATAATACCAATCACAAATCAAAGTAAGTTCATAAATCCATCTAGTTCCAACCTTAACATCCATATAAATAAAACCTTTAGTTCACCTTCATCACCACTTTGAAATATTTACTTGAACCAAAACACATTCACAAATCAAACCCCAATTCAATCAAATATAAATAAGTTCCATCCAAATCAATCTTTCAACTCCTACACCCATCAAAACTAACCTTTCCACATTCATCAAAAACCATTTGATTTTACATCCAACCCATTCCCAAACTTGAATCAAACTACATCAAATCCACATCTATTCACAAACCCAACAAATTCAAATATGATTAACTTCACAAACCCAAATCACCTTTTTAACATGAATCTATTAACTTCAAGTCCATCAATATTCACAAATCCATCAAATCCAAACTTTTTCACAAATCCATCTACCTTTACAAATCCAAAAAATTTAAATACTTTCATCTTCAACATAGATCTTATAAATCCATCCTTCCAAGATCAAGCTACCTCTCTAGCCTACTTCATTACTAAGGAATCCCAAAACATTCCACATCAACATCAATATATCATTAGTGACCCTATTTTTCAAAATTAATCAAGTCTCTCATCCATTTTTTATAGTCATAATTGCAACATCCCTCATTACACTAACCAAGGAAATCATATTCTATCACCCCTACCATCTAATATCACTCTACCCCAAAAGTTACAACAGATCAAAAACACCCAACCTATCAACAACATTACCATTCCTATTAAGAAAAACTTCACTCCTTTAGGGGAACCTTATGATGTATTATTTCAAAAATTAGTCACTAAAAACTTAGTCATATTTCCAAACACCAAATATTTTGAGCCAAATGTCCCAAAACTTGAGTGGTATAGACCTAATGAATATTGTGATTATCATAAAATTGAAGGTCATTCTATAAACCATTGTATAAGACTAAATCATTATATCCAAAATTTGATTGACAAAGGGTACATCAAGATAGAGACAAGTTTATCCATGTCTAAAAATCATAGTTTGTGGATATGCCAAGATGTCTTTCATAATCCTAATCAAACCACACCACTTCCAAGTCAAGGTTATAACCTTCCATTCATTTCTCAAGACCCCATTTTTGACACATCAATTTTCAACCAATCTAAATTCGATTAACCTACCTTTTAAAACCATGGTTTACCATCCATTTTTTATTAAGAGCCCATATTTATTGAAGAGCCTATCTTTGACCAAAGACCTATCTTTGGTCAAGATCCCATTTTTGACAAAGATCCCATTTTTGACAAATATCCAATTTTTGATAAAGATCCCATTTTTACCAAAATTCTATATTAGACAAAACCTCCTTTAACTAACATATCCTATCACCCATTTTCCAAACACCCAAATCCTTATCACATATTAAATCATCCCACAACATTCACCCCAAGTGATAGAGGTACTTATAGATAAAACAATCCATGATAAAGTAATTATCAAATCCATCCATTTCAAAGTAAACACTAGGCCCCATATCATCAACTAAAAACCATTTGAAAGTCAATTTAAATATGTTAGTGATACTTTTGTGGTTTCTAAGGTAACTTCATCCATAATCAAAATAGGTTCTATTCATAGTATCTACAAGTACTATGCTACCACCACTCCTTTAATCAACATCACCAATCTTGCCTTCTATCTTAAAATTTAGTATCCTGCACTTATTTGTTAAGACCAAAAACTTACAGATAACTTCCTTCCATGATAATAAAATAATTATAGACTTCCTAGTTGGTCTCCTACCAAAAGAGCATCAATAAACATCTTCATATTCTTAGGAACAACAAGTGTACCTCAATCAAAATTAATCATCCAGTCTAAATATAAAACTGACATCTCATAGTGAAAACCTTTTTGAGGCACTATTAGATGATCAAAATACAAATTGTAGTCAAAATATAAATCAAAATATATAAAATCAAAAATATGAGTCCCTTAGTGAAAACCTCTTTTAGGTGATATTGGACAATCCAAATCTAAATCCCAATCAAAAAATCAAGAAGAGTGCTTTGGTGAAAATATTTCTATGACACAAATGGATGAGAAAATTAATATAACCTTTGCATTAGCATAGTTACAGGATGGATCCCCATCACAAATTGAATATATCATTGATGCAACATTAAATTTTCAAATCATCCAACTTGTAGTTACTCTTAGTCTTGTTAAACATGAGATTGTTGGTCCCATTCACTATTTACATCATGACACATATACTTATCTCCAATATAATTCCATCCCTCTAAATCCTTCATGCACTCAACACACATCCTTCATCCAACATACTTTTTGATTCACCCTATTTGGTAACACCCTCTTTCATAGGGGCTATGATAGTATCTTAGTAAATTTGGAAGAAGCCAACTTAGAAATCAAAGAAATTATTGAAGACATTTATGGAGCACATGATTGAAATATAGATAGGGATAAACATCATGCATTTCAAACCCTTTTATAATTGAGATGCCAAAAAAATTATAAATAGAAAGAGAGATAAATTCGTCCAAAGGTGAAAAACATTTTTATGGTGCATTGGGCAAGTACAATGATGAAAACCAATTTTCAGCATCATGTGTAAAATAATAAATTATCTATGAGTACCCTACACTTAGGGGCAAGCTCATTTCATTTCAATCCTATGCATTCTAAATCAACCCTCCATCCTTACCCATCCTATGACTATTCTAATCCCATCTTCCACCATCATACACGTATCCTAAACCATCCTTACTTATCTTAAGTTATCCTAAATCATGCTTACCCATCTTTTGCCTATTTAAATCCATCTTATACTCATCCTTAGCCACCATAAACCATATTTAAACACCCTTACCTATACAAACCCATATTTATACATTTAATCCCAAACACATTGAAACCCATACTTATTAATCCAATATTTACCATCATAAAACCATCTTTTTTCCCATTTTGACTTTAGTAAGGAAGTGGAAACGTCTTGAGATGTGTTATTAGAAACATCTTAGTGTATCTTTTCAATGTTATTTTTATAACTAGACACTTGGTTCTTATGTCATGTGTTCCATATAGTTATCATCTCAATTCTAATCCAGTTATATTCATCCATACTCCATATATAATTTATTCCTTCCATCCCCTACCACTCACTCTTTGGTGCTAGAATATGGTTTTCCCTTTGTTGGTATTCCTTGTATATACACCTATAAATACAAAAAATCCAAAAACATTAAAAACTCCTAAAAAACCAAAACATTAGAAAATACAACAAAATACAAAAAAAAATCTAAACAAAAATCAAAAAATCCGTTGTCATTAAATGTGTACCCTAGTCATCTCTTATACAGATTACTCATCAGACAGTTCAACATTGTCAAAAATCCCATATGCCAAAGGGCTCTGCTCTATCCAAGGACATCTAAAAAATTCATTTACCTAATTATTTTTTATATTCATCTACTTACCTATTTGTATAGTCATTTACTTTCTTTTACATCATGGGTGTTTACTTAGTTTTGTAGTTTTTATTTGTTTGTTTTACTTACATCATTTTCATTATTACAAACATATTTTTTCATCTTATCTTTATTGTTGTTTATTGTGTCTATATCACTATATAAATTACTAATGGTGTTATTATGATCTTTCATATCATGATGCACTGAGTTTTTTCCTTTTGAATCTATTAGTCCTTACGTGTATCGCACAATAGTCATCATGGTTTTTATATACCATTAATGTGTATTGTCATGTGCAATATCAAAACTAAGGTTGATCAAATCTTACTCAGTTGGAATTATTTTTTAAATCCAATTTAAGAATAAAATAAACACAAGGAAGCTATCAAACCATCTCACATTCTCATATGAAGCATCTATGTGTCATTTCAGACAAAGTTGTTATGGTATAATCCTAGGAGGACCTATGATGTGCTAAGAAGACTGATCCATAGAATGTTTTGAGGCTATATTTAAACTTTTTTATTCCATACACATTTAAAATAAAGGCTAAATTAATCATTCCATTCTCATTATCCATTCCAAAAATTATCATTAACATTCACAATCATATCAACAAGCACTTCAAATTATTAAACAACATTCTTCTTATCCAACTTAACATTTATAATTAGTTTTCCACTTTTTTTCACTGATTTGTCCTAACCAAAACTACAATATGTTGTAAATATTGTCATTGATGTCAAAGGTCTAGCATTATTGGTGATAAAGGCCCCATTACATTTAATGATATTTGTAATAGATATGTCTTGGCTAATGTGAGTTAATATTTATTTAATATTAACAAATATATTTTTGGTTGCATATGAGACAAAAGAAGGGCCTATGGAGAAGTAAAAGAGCCACGGGGTAAGGACAAAATAAGGATGGGATGCATTTTCCCATGAAGAGTCATCTTGGGGAATTCTAAGAGTCACCAAGTGAAGACAAAATAGGAAGGGTGCAATTTCTCATGGAAGGACACTTTGAGGAATACAAAAAGTCACCAAGATAAGGACAAAAGAGGGAAGGACGTTTTTGCTCATGAAGGGTCACCACATGACTTTTCAAAGGCAAAGATATGAAGGGTCATACAATTTTGGAACCATTTTCCATGAGGATTGAATGGTCACAAAGGGGGAAGGCCAAAGGTCATTTGGAAAGCTATAAATAAAGGCTTGAGAAGCCATTTGTAATAAGTGTGAGAGAGGTTGATTTGATATTGTAATATATAGCTTAGAAGATAAATTTTGAGAGATGAATATGATTTGTATTTGTTATATCTATCTTAGAAGAGCAAACATGAGAGAGAGAAAAGAGATGTAATGAAATATCATTTGTTGAGATAACAACATTGAGAGATAGCTGTGTGGTATACACAAAGGGGTTGGTGCTCATGAATAGTTGCTGGGTTGGTGCTCAGCAAAGGGGTTGGTGCTCATGTGGGTTGGTGCTCATGAATTGTTGCTGGGTTGGTTCTCAAAAAAGGGGTTGGTGCTCCTGTGGGTTGGTGCTCACGAATAGTTGTTGGGTTGGTGTTCCTGTGGGTTGGTGCTCAGCAAAGGGGTTGGTGCTCCTGCAAGTTGGTGCTTGTGAATATTGTTTGGGTTGGTGCTCATTCATATACTTGAGATCATTCTCTATGTTTTTTCCCACATTGGGTTTCCATGTTATATCTAGTGTCTCTCTCTTTTGTAGTGTTTATTATTTTAGTTTTATTGCATATCTTGATTGTTTGATTAAGTGGAATTTGATTAAGGAAAGTTTTATAAGATATATGATATATTGATTCACCCCCCCCCCTCTTATTATATATTGTGCTTAATAATTGGTATCAGAGCAGGTTTTTTTTTGAAAAGTTTTACAGCTTGAAGGTAGATCGAGAAAGCACGATGGCTAGGTCACAGGAAGGATTTTATACAAATAAGGCACCTTTGTTTGATGGGATGAATTATGATTTTTAGATCATGATAATGAAGATTTATTTGATGGCCCTTAGACTCGACATATGGCAAGTAGTGGTGGAGGAATATGAAGAGCCATAGACATCTATAATTACTCCAGTAGAAAAGAAGGCAAGTGAATGTAATGCTAAAGATTTAAATGATATTTTACGTGGTTTATGTGAATCTAAATTTGTTAAATTTATGCAATGTAAATATACTCATGAAACTTGGGTAAAACTTGAGAATATTTACAAAGGTGATGGAAAGGTTCAGCAAGCTAAGCTTCAAACTTTTAGAAGAAAGTTTGAAAGTTTGAAGATGGAAGAAGAAGAAGATATAGCAAGTTATCTTTTGTGAGTTGATCAAATTGTAAATCAAATTCAAGGTCTTGGAGAAATGTTGGAAGAGTTGACAGTGGTATAAAAGGTTTTGAGATCTCTACTAATGAGATATGATGCAAAGGTTTCAACAATCGAGGAGATGAAGAATTTAGCCAAGCTAAAGATGGATGAGCTTCATGGTATACTCATGGCATATGAGATGCAGACAGAACAAGATAAACCCTCAAAGAGAGAAGTGGCTTTCAAGACATAAAATAAAGAGAAAGCTAAGATTCAAGAATCAAGTGATAGTTCTAGCGATGATGAAGATGATAATGGAGCACTTTTCATTCACAAGCCGAAAAGAGGAACAGGTAAATATCAAGGAAAATTACCTTTTAAATGTTTTAATTGTGGAAAGATTGGACATTTTTTAGCTAGATTCCCAAATAAGGGTAATGATGATGAAGAAAAAAATCCTACATAAAGAATAATTTCAAAGGCAAATCTAAGAAGGGATTCAAGAAGAAGAGCCTGTATTCTAAGGATCTTAGCTCAGTCGAAGATAGTGGAGTCAGTAATTTAGAAGAAAAAGAGATTCTATTCATGGCCATACATGAAGCTGATCAAGAAGAAGAAGATGAGGAAGCTGAAGTGAATATGGAAGGAGAACTCATTTGTGCCTTAGAAGAGTTAGAAGCTGTTGAGAAGAAGAATCAAAGATTGATGCACCAGATTGAGAAAAATGAAAAGGAGTCAAAGGAAATTATTGATGATATAACAACACACTTGGAAAAAGCCAAGAAGAATGAAGAAGATCTAACAGCATAGTTGGAAATAGCAAGAAATGAATGTAAAAGGTATGTTATTGAAATTGCCTCTTTAAAAGAAGATATTGACAAAGCAGTCAATGATAAAGTAGTTAGTGATTCAAAATTTGAGGATAGCACTAACATGCTAAATAAGATATTAGAAAGTCAAAAAGCAAATTCAGATAAGATAGGGATCATATTTGAAAAGAAGAGCTATGTTATATCTCTTACAAAAGAGGAAACAAGGGAAGAAGTGAAGAATATAGAGGACATTTCAAATAGAGAAGGTTGGACGGAATAAAGTTACAAAAGGCAACCAGGTCAGAGATATACAAACAGGTCTTATTTTTATGGCTATTGTTTTTATTTTAATGGATATGGTCACAAGAAATTAGAATGTAGAAAAAGAGATAACAATTTCAAAAATAAGAAGGAAAGTCAAGTAGAGTCAAGCAGAAGCCACAACTCTTTTGCTCCTCTATCAAGCTTTGATGAAGAGACCATAGTATGCTACAAGTGCAATAACTTCAGACACAAAGCTCAGTATTGTAGAAGCATGTTTGAGTCAATCAAGAAGGATCAGAGTTTTAAAGCTCCATTCATCAAGAAAAAGGATCAGAGTTTCAAAGCTCCATTCATCAGAAAGAAGGTTCAGACATGTTCATGGAAAAAGAAACAACCTAAAGATTCTATGTTAGTACAAACAACTTTGCATGTAAGACATAAATATCAGCCATGGTTCATTGATAGCAAATGTTCGAGGCATATGACAGGAGATAAAAGTAAGTTCATAACTCTAAAGAAGATCAATGGTGGTACAGTGAGATTCAGAGATAAAACCACTGTTAGGATAGCTAGAAAAGGTACTTTGAGTTTGGATTATGGTAGAACTAAGACTAAGAATGTTTTATATGTAAAAGGTCTTAAGAATCATCTATTGAGTGTTAGTCAAATATGTGATCAAGGATACACATTAAAGTTTCATGCTGAAGGTTTTGAGATTAGAAGAAAAGATTCAAATGAGTTTATTGCAAATGCTCAGAGGATAGGGAATAATGTGTATGTATTGTCAAATATCTCCTCAAAGGCACGATCAAAGGATACATTCAAAGATCTATAAGAGGAGTTGGGAGTAATTTCTATTACTTCCTGCCATTGATGTTCAGCATCAATTGAGGGGGAGCTAAGTGTTAGCTCCAAGTAGGCCCTTTGCCATTAATGTCAAATGGGGAGAATAACAGGTACATGTACAAGTGTAGAAATAGGTACAGGGAATAGGTACAGGTTGCTACAGTGAGGGGGAGTTACTGTATATTTTTAGATGATAGTATGTGTAGGTGATAGGATGTGGCAGTTTTAGGATTGAGGTTGCCATTAATGACAAAGGGGGAGATTGTTGGAAATATTGCCATTGATGTCAAAGGTCTAGCATTATTTGTGATAAAGGCCCCATTACATTTAATGATATTTGTAATAGATATATCTTGGCTAATGTGAGTTAATATTTATTCAATATTAATGAATATATTTTTGGTTGCATATGAGACAAAAGAAAGGCCCATGGAGAAGTTAAAGAGCCGTGGGGTAAAGACAAAAGAAGGATGGGATGCATTTTCCCATGAAGAGTCATCTTGGGGAATTTTATGAGTCACCAAGTGAAGACAAAAGAGGAAGGGCACAATTTCTCATGAAGGGACACTTTGAGGGATATGAAAAGTCACCAAGATAAGGACAAAAGAGGGAAGGACATTTTTTCTCATGAAGGGTCACCACATGACTTTTCAAAGGTAAGGATATGAAGGGTCATACAATTTTGGCACCATTTTCCATGAGGATTGAAGGGTCACAAAGGGGGAAGGCCAAAGGTCATTTGGAAAGCTATAAATAAAGGCTTGAGAAGCCATTTGTAATAAGTGTGAGAGAGGTTGATTTGATATTTTAATATCTAGCTTAGAAGAGCAATTGTGAGAGACGAATATGATTTGTATTTTTTATATCTATCTTAGAAGAGTAAAGGTGAGAGAGAGAAAAGAGATGTTGTAATGAAATATCATTTGTTGAGATAACAACATTGAGAGATAGTTGTGTGGTATACACAAAGGGGTTGGTGCTCCTGTGGGTTGGTGCTCATGAATAGTTGTTGAGTTGGTGCTCGATAAAGGGGTTGGTACTCCTATGGGTTGGTGCTCACAAATTATTGTTGGGTTAGTGCTTGACAAAGGGGTTGGTGCTCATGAATAGTTGCTAGGTTGGTGCTCAGTAAAGAGGTTGGTCCCCCTGTGGGTTGGTGCTCAGCAAAGGGGTTGGTGCTCCTACAAGTTGGTGCTTATGAATATTTTTTGGGTTGGTGCTCATTCATATACTTGATATTGTTCTCCATGGTTTTTCCCACATTGGGTTTCCACGTTATATCTGGTGTCTCTCTCTTGTGTGGTGTTTATTGTTTTAGTTTTATTGCATATCTTGAATGTTTGATTAAGTGGAATTTGATTAAGGAAAGTTTTATAAGATATATGATATATTGATTCACCCCCCTCTCAGTATATCCCGTGCTTAACACAATAGTGTTCATATTTTAATTTTCCTTCTTAATTCCTTCATTTTGGTGAAAATGAGAGCTCAAACAAAGTCTGGACTCAAAATTTATGCCCTCTAAAAAATGGCCACTTCTAGTGTAAATGAATTCACAACTAACTTCAATGAATTCATAATTATGTAGTTATGAATTCATATCACTTAATTATGAATTAATAACATTTAGTTATGACTTAATAATGATTAGTTACAAATTTATATCACTTATTTTTAAATGATTAGTATTTAGTTTCAAATTCATCACTTAGATGCAAAATCTTTTCTCAATGAACTCGCCACTCTATTCAATGAATTCATCATTTTTCATACCAATTTCATCATTCTGATCATTATAAAATTGTTTTATTCTCCTCTTACAATAATTTAACAACATAAGACCAAATTTATTATCTCATAATAATTTATCTCTTCCATCCATCCTCATCTCATCCATCTTATCAAATCATTTGATCCATCATCATTAATCCATGTAGTCACTTCATTTCCTTGTTAATGTTCGCATATCAATCATCCACAATAATTTCCTAATCTTTCCATTCAATCTCCCACACCTGTCAAATTTTACTAATAATATAAAAATATCCATCCTTTCTCGATCAACCCATCACTTTCTCAGTCAATCAATCAATCAATTAGTCAACCAATCTAAGCTCACAACTTTACAATACATATCATTCCCACATCCATTCCTATGAACCCTAATTTATGGGTCACCTCAAAGCGTGAAGATTCTCTTAGGATATATCAATTCCCAATCCACTCCTAACATATATCATTAATTGGGGGAAAATCAATCCATCATCCAATTACAATGTGTAATCATTAACTTAACTATGTTAATAGCATCCATGGGTCAATCTTACATTACATCATCACTTCTCTTCGTGCATTAGGAGAACTACATCTGGGCTAATATCCCCACTCAGAATTTATCCATGGTGGATTATGTACGAAATTATTAGAGACATGAGGTTTCTAGGGTTAGTTCAGCCACCATCATCTATCTAAGTCATTTCATCCACATTTTTTACTATTATTTAATCAAAGTGTTATATCTCCTTATGAATGCTTGCAAATATTAATTTTGTAAATATTTATCACAAATCAGAGAATCTATATTTTTTAATTTTCTATCTTATGGATAAACATCATTAATATATATCATTCCCACATCCACTCATGAGACCCCTGAGTCTGAACACAATCTAAGCGTGTAGTCTATAAAGTCAGAAATATACTTTTTCTAATATCTTCTATAGCGTTTCATAACTAGGGGTAAATAACTTTACACATACTCTATACAATATTTCAAAAATTAGTATTTAGAGAAGTATATATGTTATTGATGATATTTTTCTCATTTCCATCTCCCATTTCCTCTTTTCATTGATTTTGAACATTTGTCTATTTTATCGCACAAACCTTTGAGGGGGCATAATCACACTCATTTTCATTCATTTGGGGTAACTTTATCCTTCTTAATCATCATCAAACTCATTTTCATTTATTTAAAACAACTTTATCCTTTGTAATAATCAAAACTCTACTTCTATTATTCTTTAAAATAGTATTGCTTCATAACACTATTTCAAAGAGTGGCAAATGTAGACACCTAAATTACATTTAATATCAAAATGCCCCTAAAATCCATTTAATAATTCTTCTTAAAATAATTAATCACATCTCCTTCCAAATTAAAATAATTAAATAGGTTATATTATTCAATTGTGCACATTTTAAATCCTCATTTAAATATAACATCTATATTTTACACCTCCTCCCAACCAAACCCACAACTCCCTCAACCTCCTTTGAGTCATCCCTTGAGTTGTCAATAATTTTGATTCATTCTTGTTGAATCAGCTAACCAATTCCATAATTCTCTCAACCATTTGAAATAGTCTTCATCCTTATGGGTGAGGATTCATTAACCACCTTTGATTATTTAGATCATTTAATAAATCCAAATAATCCCCCACCATTGGATCTTCCTCTAGAAAACTATAAATAAGCTTTAAAATCATCATTTTCATCCAACCTAACTTATGATAACAAAGTTATATTCAATTCATAAGTGAATATAATAAATTAAAGAAAATAAAAGCATACAAAAACTCATTTTTCACCAACACATTACTCATTCTCCTTTGCATTGGAAAAGTGAGAAACCACATTTTTTAAGAGTGAATCAAGTTTACATCGCAAAGGATAAAGCTTGCACATTTGAAGTATAAGTTTTTGTTTTATGTTTTCTTTGTTTTTTTCTCTATCTTAGATTGAATTTATCTTATATTGAATTTATATTATATTAAGATTACATTCTTAGTTGATTTCTTAGCATTTTTAAATTTAGTTCACATAACAAATGATACAATGTTGATTGGGTTGACCTTGCTAGCTAAACTTTCAAAAAGAACTAGGGTTAGATCCATCTATATAAATACATTAATTTTATCATTTATAAGAGAATAATAGAATAAATTATTCATCTAATTATACACAATTTTAATTGAGGAGCATATCTTAGGGTTTCATACTTTATTTAGAGATATAGATCTTGTCTTTTAGAGAAGTCTCTTGGATACATTAAGAGGTTGTGTGGATTAGAGATTATTTATCCTTGTCATCCTTACATACCATAATAACCTCTTGAAAATCATCTTGTCTAAGGGATATATTGAGGCTCTATGGGTTCATCTTCAAAGCTAAGTATTCCTAACTTCATTCCTCATTTGTAAGAGTAGATAGATATGCATTTGTACTTATCTCCCATGTATTAAGATTTTGCATACATTGACGTGAGTATATGTCTTCTATGCATGCCTAATTTTAATGTTTATTACCCTCACTTTATGCTACAAGATTTGGTGAGCACTAGATCATACCTTTACTTTAATTTTTATTAGTTTAGTGAATATGAAAACATAGGGCCTAGTTAGGGTTATTACATAGTTTTACTTGACTAGAGGATTTAGAACCCTCCCTAGTGATATTACTATGGTAAGACATCCCTTAGATAATTCTAGAAGATCCATCTTAGTCATGACCCTAAATATATAATGTATCAACAATCATAAGTGTAATTAGGATTTATCTTCTCCAAGCTATGATTGTTTTATGGATCAATTGCATTTCCATTTGCATACATTCTAATGAACCCAATGTGAATCTAAACCTTGTAAGTTTTCTTTCATGCCATAATTTTATCATATTATTATATTTTTCCATATTTTTATTACTATATTGAACTATAATATATAGCTATAGATTTATTTTCATAATTTTAACACACAGTCACTTCAAAATGTCTATTTTTTTTCTAGGTAGGTCTTCATCAATTACAGGTTACTATATCAAACAATTCAACACATTATTCTTCTTTAGTTTCAGATTAGCATATATTGTTGAATAGGTCAACTCTATCTATTGATACTTTTTTCCAACATATAGGTCAATGAACACAATCAAACAAGTTGACCCTATTCCTTATTCTTCTTTAGCATATAGGGTTTTGCATAAATTCATCAAACCAATCGACCTAGTTTATAGAATTTGAAAGAAGTAATAAAAACATTACAATAGAAAATTTACAATCTATATCATCTTTAATCCCACCAAGGTTCCTTTATTTTCTCTCTCTATCATTTTATTACTTTTAGTTCTTTTTTTCACAAGCAAGTAGTCTTTAAAAATAAAAACCTATAGCTAACTAGGTCAACTTGGTTGACTTAGTTCTGTAGTCTATCTTCTATGTAAGAGACATAGTTGACCTATTTGACTCTATTCTTAAATACCTTACTTCTATAAATATTAGATACCTAGTTGACTCTATTTTATGTTTTTTGCATACTGTGTCATTTGAATTAACTCTGTATTATTCTTAATCAAAGAATTGACATCTATTTATTAATAATTAATTCATATTTTCTTTTTTAGTTTTTTACATGTTTAGAGTAACTCGCATAGTATAAATAGGTGGTTTTTCAACTTACCATTTTGTTTACACTATTTTACTATTTTTCACACACTACCAAACCACCTTACATTCAAAATGCATTTAAACATTTATCTTCCCAAGGCCTACCTACTTGGATTTTATCACCAAGGTGGAAGCTGACTTAGTTTACTTGCCAAGTATAAATACATGGTTAATGGTATATATTGGAAAAGCACCTAACACCCTTATTATTGCATGATTATGAAAATAGTGCGTAGTCCCTAATACCAAGCTAATACCATTGCCAATATAAATCCTTTTCATTCCAAACATCCTAAAACCAACCTTATACTACTTTTAAGTTCCCTATTTCAGCCAACTCTCTTATTACATTAAAATCAAAACTTTATAATAATATAATAACACTTAGGGTGACTAATTAGTTAGTATTTACATTTTAGGTGATTACTTATTTTTTTATCATTGCATGTTGTATTATAAAAACTTGAATTGGCCAGTGTTGGTGTAAGGTTTTAGGTTGTGTGCCCTAATTGGATTAATCACATTGATTCAATTCTTTGTGTGTTTTCTTTCATTCTTAATTCCAATTATCTTTAAAAAAAATTATATTGTATCATCACACTATCATCTTAGTCGATGCATTCTCTTATCGATTATGTTTTACCTTCATGCTAGTAGTACATAGTCGATGTACATGGCTATGTCTTCTTATTATCCTATTCAATTCTCTACTCAGTAGTACATAGTTGACCTAAATAACTTTGTATCCATATCAGTCTACTTCACCTTTCTATTTGTAATACACAATTAACCCAAATAATTATGTATTTTTATCTTCTTGTTGGGTTATATCACACAGTCAATTAATTCAACTCTGTATCCTATTTTATAACTTTTTATTTGTATTGTCATTTTCCTTCTTAGCCTTTTCCTCTAATCATGAACCTATTATTTGAGGACAACATAGATTTGAACTCAATATATATGATGAGCTTTACCAATCCCAATAGGTTTTCCCATAAATATCTTGTGGCTCATAATTTATATGAAATTAATGCTCATGTGCCACTCTCACTATAAATTATGGGACTCCTCCTCATGCATCTTTAGTTTTTAATCCTTTGTTCTCCTTACAAGATCATCCTAAATTAGAGTATACTCTAGAAATGTTTTTCTTCATTAATGAATTTCCTCAACATCAAGGAAAAGACCCTTCCATTATTTACAACCTTATGATAACTGGTCAAGAAGAAGAACCCGATTCACCTTCCCCAACATTCTCACATGGATTTAGGGGTAATAGGTTCTTTTCCTCTCAACCTCTTCCTTCTCTTTTGACCCATTATCATACTATGACCTATTCTTCCTTGATTTATTCTAACTCCATGCCAATTATCTCTACTAACATGGTAGGTTAAACATCTAGCAGACCTTTTTCAAGACATGTTCTTCTCAATTACTCCACTAGTGCATCATTTTCTACCAATGATAATCATGCCACTAATGATTCTTCTTCTTCTAATCCTTCTACTATTGCATCTTTCACAACACAAGCTAATCATTCCACTAGTGCCTTACTTTCTAATAAATATCATGCCACTACTTATAGTGGTACCCAATCCACTAATACTAATGCCAATGTTTTGCATTCTACACATAACACCACTCAAACCCGTCAATTTTTGCTGAAAAATATTAATCAAATGAATGTTTTCCAAGCTAATAATGTCAACTAAATGATGAAAATACATAATCACCTTATCCATCTCCAAAATTTATGTAGGGGAATTTAGGAATGCTCAATTTTGGTCCAGGGTGTGTCTGAGAGACATGAATGAGAGTAAAATTTAAATTTGGGTCTAAAACAAGTTTCTCACCTTTTATCTAATTTGAATTTTCAAATTTGTAATGATATTTTAAGAGTGTGTTTGGATCTAAAAAATCATATAAGAGACAATATTATATGAGGGGGTCTTAAAGGACCTAGGTGGATAATATAAATGTGCTCTTATGAGAATTTTGTGCTAAGTCAATTTAAGGAGTGAGGTGGCAATTAGAGTGACCACCACCCTACATAGGTCTAGGGATTGTGAAAAGTTTCTTGAAATAATAAATGGTTTTAAATATTTTTTAAGAGTTTATATTATATGTATAAAAAATATATTGTGAGGATATTGAGGAATAGATTAGAGAGAGAGCAGTGAACTGAGGAGAGTTGTATGAAAGGATGTGATAGGCAAAGTCATGATTGGTCATGAACTATGTGTGTTGAGCAAAAGATAATGAATAAAAATGATGTTTTGGATTGTAATAATGTTCCTTTATTATTTATGATTCACATATATATATATAAGATTAACAAGATTTGTTATTTCTATGTTTTAGAATATATTGAATGAAAATTATGTAAGTGACAGTTATAGGTGAGGACTGTGTTGTATTGCTAAATGAAAAAGGATTCACTGTGTTGAAATTTTGATACATGGATTGGTTTTAATAGTTTTCCTTCCATATTTTTAATTTGTTGGTGATTATTCTTTTGTCAATTTCCATTTTTTTTGGATTAGAGAACAAGATAGACCTATAGGAGTATACACATACAGGTGGTGAGCAAGAAAGTGAGACAGGGAACCTTTTTGAGGGTAAGTAAGTTTATATGAAATGAAATTATAATTGAAAATATGGGTATTTTAATGTCTATAATATCCTTATAGGTGGTATTGTATCTTTCACATGTATATTTTGTAACAAGTCTTTGATCCCTCTACATTTGGTGTTGGACTATGTCCAACCCACAATTGTATAAGATTATGGACACAAATGTGACTCAGAGATGATTTATAGGAATGGATATTAAATCCAAAAGGTGTATGGAAACATTATAGATTAATATTAACTCTAAATTAATTTTGAAACCCCTAAATGATTATAAATACTTTCAATAGATTACTTGTAGATACTATGCTTATGAATGTGCATGCATAGAATGATAAGAACTTGCTTAAAAATATGAACAGAGACATTAGTATAATGTTATAATGTTTTTAAAAGGTGTGTAGGAGCATTAAAGGTCTCAAATAAGTTTTAAATTTATATTAAAGTCATTTTAACAATTTAAAAATGTAGCCTACATGCTCTCAGGTCTGTAAACCTTGTTTAACCTTTCAGTTAGGGTTTTAGCCAAGAAGTGGGAATTTTAAAAGTTATAGCCTGTGGAATGTTCCAAAAACTTGTCATAATCTATAGTATAATTTATCTTGATATATTTTGGATTTTTTAAGGTGAGAGGGTACGTGTCCATACTTTTAGAGGGTTTTGTGTGCTAACAGAGTTGGAAAAGGCCTATTATACCTAAATAGGGAACTAAAAGGGGTTGGTAAGATGGTCTAGAGAATGAGTCAGGTAAAGAAACTTTACATAGAGGTTTAAGAACATAAAGGGTATCTATATATGAATTCATATATATAATATAGTCTGTAAATAGTCATATAAGGTAGAAAATCAAGAAAAAAAAGGCTATAAGGATTAACCAAACAACAAGTAGAGTTGAGTAAGAGTGAGTTGAAGTTTTGTAGAAGGTTGTGAGATGATCAAGGAGTAACTAATGAATGTTATGATTACCTATAAGATTAAAAGATCCATGAATAATTTTGAGGAACCCTATAACTATATTTTCATGTTGTCCCAAGGGATTAAGGTTGAATGAGTGAATCAAGGAAAAGGATAAAGTGTTAGAGAAAAGTGTTGATATTTCTGCATCATTTTGGTATCATATCCATCTAGATGTTTTTATAATATATATAGATATATGTATGAACTTGGTAATTACATTTTTATATTACATGTTTCATTAATTTGTAGGTAAGCAATCAAGGAGGAAATTTATGAGTCTTATTGAAAGACAAAGCTAAGAAAGTAGATAAATAGAAGGTATAAGTTACTTATAGTTGATTTATTAGTTTGAATTCATTTCTTATGGTATGTGACAAGTGAGAGAAAAAAGAGATAAGAGAGGATTAAGGTGGTAAGCCATAAAATAAGAGATCTATTAATAAGCTCAAAAGAGAGAAGCTCATAAACAGAGCTTAGAAAAGAGAAGATAATCCTAGTGTGAAGGACAAGAGGTGGAAAGGCCCTAGTCAGGTCTAAGATACAGAATGAGAGAGGTTCCAAGTGTGAATAAAAATAAATTAGTCTAAGTGCATCCAATAAAATAGAATATCATGTACCCAAGTGAGGTACTAAAGATGAAAATGAAAGGA
Source organism: Torreya grandis (assembly GCA_037957365.1). Lineage (NCBI taxonomy): Eukaryota > Viridiplantae > Streptophyta > Pinopsida > Cupressales > Taxaceae > Torreya > Torreya grandis. The sequence goes on along the minus strand of JARHVA010001287.1, from coordinate 2,543,225 downwards.
GAGGTAGAAAAAAAAAGTGAGAAACAGGGTTAAATCTGATTGCCATAGTGAGAGAATGATGGAGATAGACATAAAAGAAATGAAGGATGCATTGGAAAGGATGAAAATAGAGTTACTATAGATGTGAAGTGTATATATTTTGAGATGTGGAATCTAACTCAGAAAAATATTCAAGTGCAGCTTTAGAGAAAGAATACAAGAGAGGAAAAACCAACAAGTAATGGAATATTTGGAGAGATAGTTGAAGAAGATGGAAACACAACTTGTCATGGAAGAGCAAAGAGAGGAAATTGGGCCTCAAATGTTTTAGTCTAACATTGATTTATCATGGTTGAATGCAGGTCAAGAAATGGAAAGTAAATAGCATGATTGGGATGAAGAAATTGATTGGACAATTGTCCATAAGGAAGAAAAAATTGATGAATGGAAAAGTGAAGATACAGCTAAAAATGAGGTATTTTGCTACCCTAAAGATGGTGAACTACTTGATGAATGGGAGTGGAGAGATGAAAATAAAATATTAGGTAATGAGTTAAATGTAATTTTTTATGAATATTTTCAAGATCAAGAAGATATTTTGTATAAAGACATAATAAGTTTGTTTGAGGAGTTCATTGGAGCAGTGGAAAAGCAAAAATTGCATGAAGTGCTTAAGAAAAGTAATAAATAAGTGAAGGAGAAAGTTATTGATTTTCCATTCCATGAAGAGAAGATGCAAAGTGGTGAGTTGACTAATTTGATAGTAAAAAAAGGAGTAGTTGTAGTGGATGGTAGCAAAAAAAAGGATGCTTCCAACAAGAGTATGAGCAAGCATGAAACCTTGGAAAGGTCACCAAAGAAATAAAAGAGTATAACATGGAATAGGTATGTTGATGAAGAGGCAAGAATAGAGCTGATACAAGATACAATGGACAAGGAATGGTAACTTTTATTGAATGCCATAAATATTAAAGATAATTATGAAAGAAAGAAAAGCAAGAAGAATAAATACATGTATAAATAGTAGTATGAGAAGCAGTAGGAGAAAGAATAGAGGATAACATGGATGAGGAAGTAGAGACATAGGCATGGTAACAAATAGCATACATATTTGTATGAAAATTTGATTAAAGAAGAATATGGGTGTCAAAATATTTTCTCCCCTTGGGAGTATGATGCAGGGGCATCTTAGGAATGCTCAAGGTTGGTTTAGGGTGTGTCTGAGAGTCATGAATGAGAGTGAAATTTCAATTTGGATCTAAAAAATTTTCCCACCTTTTGTCTAATTTAAATTTTAAAATTTTTAATGAGAGTTTAAGAGTGTGTCTAGGTCTAAAAAATCATGTAAGGGACAATATTATATGAGATATTCTTAAAGGAACTAGGTGGATAATATAAATATGTGCTTATGAGAATTTTTTGCTAAGTCAGTTTAAGGAGTGAGGTGGTAGTTAGAGTGACCACCACCCTATGTAGGTTTAGTGATTGTTAGAACTTTATTGAATCAAGAAATGATTTTATATATTTTTTAAGAGTTTAGATTGTATGTAGACATAATATAGTGTGAGGCTCTCAAGGAAAAGATTCTAGAGAGAATAGTGAACAAAGGAGAGTTGTATAAAAGGATGTGATAGGAAGAGTCATGGTCTGTCATGAACTATGTGTGTTGAGAAAAATATAATGATTAATAATGATGATTTGGCTTTTAAAAAAATTTCTTGACTATTTATGATTCATGCATATAGGAAAGGTTAAAAATATTGGTGATTTTTATGTGTTAGTATAAATTGAATGAAAATTCTGTTAGTGATAGTTACAAGTGAGGATTGTGTTGTATTGATAAATGAAAAAAGATTCACTATGTTGATATTTTGATACATGGATTTGTTTTATTAGGTTTCCTTTCATATTTTTAATGTGTTGGTGATGATTCTTTTATCAAGTTCTATTTTTTTACTTAGACAATAAGACAGACCTATAGGAGTATACACATGCAGGTGGTGAGTAAGAAAGTGAGACAGAACACCTTTTTGAGGGTAAGTAAGTTTGTATGAAATGAAATTATGATTTGAAATATGGATCTTTGAATGTATTTAATCTCCTTCTAGGTGGTAGTGTATCTTGCATATGTATCTTTTGTAACAATTCTTTAAACCCTCTGCATTCGGTGTTGGACTCTGTCTAACCCACAGTTGTATAAGACTATGAACACAAATGTGACTCAGAGATGATTTATAGGCATGGATATTAAATAAAAAATGTGGATGGAAACATTATAGACAAATATTAACTATGAATTAAGTGTGAAAACCCTAAATGATTATAAATACTTTCAATAAGATACTTGTAGATACTATGCTTATGATTGTGCATGCATAAAATGATAACAACTTGCTTAAAAACATGAATAGAGACATTATTATAATGTTATAATGTTTTTAAAATGTGTGGAGGATCATTATAGGTCTCAAATAAGTGTTATAGTTGTATGAAATTAATTTTAACAATTATAAAAAGTAACATGTATGCTCTTGGGTCTGTAAACCATGTTTAACCTTGCAATTAGGGTTTCAACCAAGAAGTAGGAATTTTAAAAGTCCTAACCTGTGGAATGTTCTAAGAAATTTTAATAAGATATATTATAATTTATCTCAATATATTTTTTAGTATTTAAGGTTAGAGGGTACATGTCCATACTTCTAAAGGGTTTTATGTGCTAACAGAGTTGGAAAAGGTCTATTAGGCCTAAACAGGTAACTAAAAGGGGTTAGTAAGATGGTCTAGAGAATGTGTCAAGTAAATAAACTTTTAATAAAGGTTTAAGATCATATATTGTATATGGATATGAATTTATATATCTAATATAGTCTATACATAGCCATACAAGGCAAAAAATCAAGAAAAAAAGGCTACAAGGATTAGCCAAATAGCAAGTAGAGTTGACTAAGAGTGAGTTGATGTTTTATAGAAGGTTGTGAACCATTTTGAGTAAACATATATATATAGTTGCATATTTTCCCAGGGTATGAATCTTGAATGAGTGAATCAAGGAAAAGGATAAAGTGTTAGAGAAAAATGTTAATAGCTCTACATAAAAAATCAACCTCAACAGGTTCAATGGGGATTGCACAAGCAAAATTCCCCTACACCCCCCACCCCTTAGGGATTATCATGGAAAAATTATTATTCAACAAACCCTTATTAACATAATAATCAAATATATTTAAAACAAACCTCTTACACATAAATTTTTTAACATAGATATAGGAGGTATCACCCCTACCATTAGCTACAATGGGTCAACCGATCCTACCTTACACTTAAAAGCATTTGAAAATATATACAAATATTGGGTCAAGTTAAACACTTTTTCCACTACCAAGATCTTAGCTAAAATCATCTCCAAAGATGCTTTATATTGGTATAACCAACTCAAGTCTCATTTCATCACTAATTTGGAAGATCAAGTTAATGCTCAAGTACAAGATTTTTAACTAGTCACCTCCCTAAAAATACCTTGGCTCATTTTATTAATTATAAGAAACTTGAGATATAAAATACATAAGATTTAATTAAATAGTGGAAAACCTTATTTAAAAAGTGTGAACACAACATGGAAGATGATAACCTCTTTCATATATTCACCAATGTTCTCTATCTTAAGTATTAATATTGGGTTCAGACTCTCCACATGAACTCCAAAAGAGGCCCTTGACCAAGCCAAGCACCAATATTTTCTCATGCATTATTTTGAGCCATACCAACATCTTGTGGGCACTCTCATGCTCATTAAATATAAAAAAATTCATGCTACTAATGATGGTGTCACTAATTCTTATTATACCATTTATAATATTCAGTCTATTACTGTCGATCTTGCTCTAGAATAATCTCCCCCTTTAAACAAAATCCCCAATCCTCACTTTTCTCCAATAAAAAAAAGTAATGTTCATAAGCCATTAACCATAGTAGAACTCTAAAAGCATCTACCAAAGCCTCTTCCATGATATCTTGATCCCACTCACCCTCTAAAATCATGGTACAATCTAAATAAATTTTGTTGGTTTCATGCTAATTAGGGTCACTCCCACGAGACTTGTAGGTAATTATGTAACTTAGCTATGGATTTCCTCCTTAGTCCAAATTTTGACCATAATTACCTCATTCACAAATATCAACAAGCCTATGGCATTACCTTCAAAGCTCATGAAACACAAATTAAAAATCAATCCTTGAACCAATTTAATGCTCATCTAGCCATTTATAAAGACCCTCTTCTAAACCATAAAGACAATAATGATAAGCCTACTCCTTACACAAATAATGTTGGAAGTCTGATAGACCCAAATATAGAAGAGAATATGGTCAACATGACTAATACACTAAGGGTAATTTCCTTCATTGATTCTCATCCTACTCACATGTACCAATCATCTCACACTTTTCATGTTATCCAAGATTCTTCCCCAACTCACCTAATAGAGTTGGGGAAAGAGGACCTTATCTCTTCTAACAAACAAAAATTCAACAACTCTATTGGATAACACCTCTCATAATATTTATACAATTTCTCCAACCTTTTTACCCATCACCAATAATATCCAACCTTATAATACCACTTCTTCAAATCTATCATAAAATATACCTACATCAATTTCCTCATCCTCTCATGATAATCAACCAATTGGTCCCAAAATTAAACCTCCCACATCTTATCAACACAAATTTACATTCACTTCTAATCCTCCTTCCATGGAAATACTCCAACATTATGCCCCTTTATCCAACAATCCCCTAATGGGTTATGATGAATAGAATCCTATCATAGAGCTTACCAATATCCCATCTCAAATTCCCTTTCTCAAACTCATGTAGACTTCTCCACATCATCTTAACCACCTTATTAAACTCATATTTGAAATTAAAATCCCAATCCTCCCCTATTAGGACATGAATCTACCTTATTAGGGTCAGAAGATAACATATTACAATAATGTGAAGAGATGTCTATACACATTGACAAAATAATGGACACTTATCTCTCTCTCAAATTTCCTATTGCATCTATGATTCTAGATGAGATTTTTCTTCATGTAGATTATCCTTCCCTCTTTATAATCATCCAAATCAATGAAATCCAAGTCAAGCATGCCTTAATTGATGAGGGTTTAGGTACTTGTGTTGCCTCTCTCAACTTCATTAAAACCCTTGGATACTCTGAATGTAATCTTAAGTCCATACATAGCGCGTGTCAAGGATATGATTGAATTCAAATGCCTCCCTCCTTATTACCATCCAACCTATCACTATTTGAGTAAAGGTTATGATCTTCAACTTTCCTCTCTCCTATAATATATTACTTGGCAAGCTATGGACTTATCACATGAGGGATATCGCATCTTTTGCCTGTCAATGTGTCAGGTTCCCTTATAATGGTGAAATATATAATATTCAAGGTGACACTAATACTATTAATTTTGAAAAATTATAAGACTATAATGTGTTCAAAATTATAACCCTTGAACCCTTCTCGAGTGTTCCATTTTGATAATCTAAACATTTGAATTTCCATATCAACTTTACATGAGGTTACCATGGTCATCCCAAACTCATCAAGAACATACCACTTAACCTATTATATTTTGATGATGATGAGCACAATGAGATAAACCTCAAGATAAAAAAATTGATCTCTCTCCTCATCTTACTTCCCAGCTTCCACCCTCTCTAAAGCCACATTCCCATCAACCACCTAGTGATGATTTACCTATAGTATTAACTAATACTTAACACTTTATTCATCATGCCACCTCTGATGATAAGTTCATACCTATCTAAAAAAATTATATTCATACACCTGAATATGATGATGGATATACTCTAGTTGACCTATTTCTAAGAGGTCTTATTCAGGCTTGAGATGTTGAGATCCTTCATTATCATTCTTCTTTGTTTTAGTGTTTTCATTTATCTTATCACATTCCATATTAAATCATTCCTAATTTTATCATTATTCCTCATGTTCATAGGGTAGAGTGGCACATTCACATGGTAACCTCCATTTTCTAAATAACCTCTTAGGAACAAGCTTATGGATCATGTTATGATTGATCTTTATCACTTCGCTAGATACCAGGATCCCTATAGCCAACTTACCCCTGAGATGCTTGCTATTATCATTAAACCCTCTTTGCATCCTAATCTTCCCTCAATTTAGACTAGCCTAGATATAATTACCACTCTCCCTTTATATGAGTCTCTTCCTACTTCTCCTTTAGTCAAGCCTCTTCTAGTCTCTCCACCAACCCCACCTCACCTCAGTGATGGATTGCTTCTTTTACTACAACTTGATCCTCTACCCACCTAATGGGTCAACCAACCATACTATGATATTCATCAATTTTTTAGTCATTACATACAAATTATAAACTATACCATCCATCCCTAGATTTTTCATCTACTCCCTTTATTATTATACCCACAAAGTCTACTAACAAGCATATATTTGGCTTTTAGGGCACAAATAATCATTCCTCCACCCATTATCAAAAGCTTCAAGAGTATATAGACACCTTGAATCCTAATATTATTTGACCTATAGACAAGGCTATACATCCTCCCAAGTTATTACCTACGTATATTCCCAAATATGGAGAGGTATATTATCTGTGGTACCCATCACACTGATCATTACTGCATCTTCCAATAGTATATCTAGGATCACCTTATGACCATTATCACACCTACTATCCCTCCTCCCACATGTTTCCCATGCATGATATCTCCCCTTTATTTCCCCATGGTTCCTCTATTTATGGCCCCTTATTCCCTTATGTTTCCTTCACCTATGGTCCCTTCTCCACCAATGACTCCTTCACATCCCATAGATTTCACTATTATTCCTTCTCCTGAGTATCCTATACATGATGAACCTCATCATCATGATCCTTCAATTATACATACATTTTATATCAAGAAGATTCAAAAAGATGTATTTTACCAACTTTCACTAAAGATCAATGAGACCCTTACTATATTTAAAGTCCAGCTTCATAGAGATTTAGCAGATGTTATGGACAATGTTTTTGGACAAATTTACTAGTATTTATGAACACAGTATGGTGTTCCTTCACTTTCTTATTAATTTTGGATTGGATGTGTACTCTAATTTTTTATTTATGTCCTTTATATAATTTGACTCTGTGATAAATTTTTATTCACTTATCTTATATGGCTATTTATATTTCACATTCTATGTTGTCAATGGTGTCATTTTCTTTCCTTATAATCTCATATGGATTCTTTTCATGACTACATGATTTTTCTCTATGAGTTCATTTATTTCCATGGATGTCTTATTCATTTCTCATTATTTTTTGCTACCTTATCTCCATAACATAGATAATCATTATTTTGACTTGGTTATATAAACATTACTCCCCTTAGTATTCCTTATTTACCATGTGATTAGTTATAAAATAAGTCATCTCATTATAATTTCATTTTACTAGTCCATCTTGGATCTCCCTTTATTACCCTTATTTTATATTGTAAACTAAGTATACACATGGTTCATAGGTTGAGATAACATATTGGTTCATAGGTAATCCTAAGTGTTTTAACTAGTCATGTCTTTAGATACTTAGCTTCCTTTAAGCCAAAGTCTAAAACTCATTTTTTCTGTATCACTTTGTCTCTCATGTTGATTCTTATAGGTCCATATGGAGGAGGAATCTTAAAATCAATAAAAATTTAAGAGCCAAATAATTTTAAAAAAAGGCCATGATATAAAAGGCAACATTCAAAATTTCAAAAGTCAAATCACACTAAAATATATGATTCAAAGCACGTCTCATTTCTCTAATCAAAGATCAAAATACATATTTGGCCTCAAGATAGAGTTGAGGTCCCTTGGGGTGTGGTAGGCTAGTATATTAGAAAAAGAGAATAAAAAACCTTTAAGTGCTACCTACTTTCTAACACAAGTACCCAATATTTGTAATAGACTGATAGCTTTATAAGAGGTTTCGATTAATAGGGAACACATCATGGGAAGGTAGGTCCATTTTAATTTCCTTTTTTAAACAACTAAAAAGAGTCAATCTTAGTATCTCACTTATTTGCTTATACAGCTTTGTACTTATTGTGAATGAGTATCTTTTGTATATTGATGGTCACTAGTCACTTAGTGTCCTTTTTATGTCCTTAGTGTGCCTCATGTTTCCTAAGTTCTTCTTATATATGCCTACATTGTGTTTTTTACATTCCCTCTTTCATTTCCCACAATCCTAATATTTCCCCTTGAGAAATATTATTTTATTCACTAATCACTCCCCGTAGGGATTCCATTTGTGATTTTCATTGTAGGACCTTAGATAGGACTAGACCTTCCTCACAAATTACCAAATTACCATTCCAAACATTCATTTTAAACATTATTTTTCCCAGTTGTTTCCACCTCATTGGTGTTCCCTTTGTGAGTTGTAGTGTAAGACCATGGATAGAACCAGGCCTTCCTCATAAAATTTTCTAATATCCAAGTCACAATGAAATTTCATATGTTAAATTTGAGATAAGTAGTGATAGGTCATGAGTTACACATCATTGACATGCTTCCCATCTTCATATAGTTGTTTTATGTTTACTTCATTGATCTTTTCATTTTATCTTCTTAATTTTTTATTGCATTTAAGAATACAACCATTTTTCTTAAGTTTTTTATACTTCCCATTTTGAATTAGTGTGATCAATTTATGTTCATTTTTCTAATTTTGTTTCTCTTTTATACTTCTCAACATGAATTAGTATGATTGGCTGACTTAATTTTTTTTATTTTTTCTTTCTTTCATGTGCCTTCCATTTTATTACATTATTTTCATACTTCCCAACGTGATATAGTGTAATTTTATTTTTTTTAATTTGGTGAAAATATTTTTCATGGTTTAAAAACATTTTATTATTTATTTTACCATCTTGGTTTTATTATATTTAATCATATTTTATTACTACACATTTCCCATTGTGATATAGTGTGTAGTACATTTATTTTTATTAATTATACTTTTCCAAATCATTTTTTCTTTTTCTTTTTAATCATGCATGTGTATCCCATAATGCTATAAAAGAAAACACTCCACATATATTTCCCATAGCATATACAACAAAATATAAATATATGTACTAGAAAGAAATATATCAATGCATCAACATCCACAACCAAATCTAACTCATGAGATCAAATCCAACTGTCAAAATCAATATATATATATATATATATATATATATATATATCATGTGTTTTATATAATATAAGGTAAAAAATACAAATAACATAGCTCCAACTCTACAATTGGGCTCCATCATGCCTATCATATGGCCTAGCCATGCTACCCATAGATTCCTAGGATTGTCCCCTCTAAATGGTTAGTTATAATGAATAAGTCTAGAATCTCAATCTTGCTACCTATCCCTATAAGTTTTCCACTTGGGCCTGTACCTATCCAATTTAAACTATAGTATCCATATGTGCTACTCTATATTGAGCCACGGCTTGCCAAACCTACGTATCTCCCTCTCCCACACTTAGTGGTGGTTTTAATCCATCTCTGTGTGTCTAAAACTACCTCATGGCCTCCCCCACTAGTCTAAAATAGCCTACTTGGGTTAGGGTAGACAATACCATAAGATCATCTAGTGTGGTGGGGTAGTAAGGAGCTAGTACCCCATCCAAAATGCCATTGTACATAGCCATAACTAAAGCTCCCCATCTGACCTCATCTATCGCTAGATTTACAAAAATAAAACTAGATAGATATTAGATCACACACACACACACACACACACACACACACACACACACACACACACACACACACACACACATCTCAAAATATATCTATCTATTATAACCACATGTAACTAGTATTTTATATCAAAGATTAAAATTATGACATTTCTCACTAGTACTGATGTTACCAATCACCGACTCCCCATCTACTCATTCTGCAAACACCTCCTTTATGGATCTCTTCCCCACTAGGGAAAATATAGGCATCACCACTCATGCACATCATGACCCTCTCCTTAGAGGTGTCTCTATCAATTAGCTTTGTCCTATAATGACTATTAGGTCATCCTATACTATTACCCCTCACCTATGCCTATTCTCACTAGTGGTGCCTTCATCTATGGTATAGCCAAAGTGGTCATTGCTACTTCTATTATGTCACCTATTATGGTGCCTATTATGGTGTTTTTTTATCCCTACATTCACATCCATGTCATCCCCTCCCTCAATCACCTACTATCATGATTGACCAGTCTAAGGTCTAACATGTCATGGCTTGATCTTGGGTATCTCAACTAGTACTCCTCTTCTTCCTCTCCCCCTTGGATCTCTATCATGATAATCTTGATAAGTAGGAGATACTAGAGGGGCCACTAGTTATGGGAATCCAAACCACTCTATCAAGTGTGCCACAAGATATGACTCTACCTACCAAGTATAGTGACCTATAATCTATGATCATGCTAGCCTTATCACCATAGTCAACCAATTAGGCCAAATAATAACAATGTGCATGTAGGTTTTCCACATGATCTCCCCTCAAGTGATATACTATAATTTTAGCATATGGGGAATGACTTATAATACATGGTCCTATCACCATCTCATCACTCGAGGCAACCTATCATCCACCACATAAGGTAACCTAGCTAGTTGATACGTAGTAAACCTCTCATATATCTAGGTACTTAATAAAACAATCAACCCCATCATCTTATACCCTATAGATAACATCCCATATATATCATGGATGATCAAGACCTAGATTATATCCTACAAGTTATAATGTAATCCTTGATCCAAAATGGATAGACACAAGGCTATCATATATAATGGTATCTTACTATCCAACTTGTGACACAACACTCATTTTGTCACAAGTCTAATCATGGCTTTCTACATGTATATAATTTATGTGATATACACATCAAACAAATTAACCTAAAATCTTAGGTATATCTTATCTGAGCACATTGCCCACCTAGCTAGTACTCACCTCTCTTCTAGATCATTTAGTATCCCTATGATCATTGGTGTCCCTCAAATCAATAATGTTAGTAAAGCATAGACATTCTCTATCATGATACCCACCTTTATGGTATACCCATCCACCACCCATCAAAAAGTGTTGGTCAACTATTCCCATACTCTAAAGAATATGACAATGAGATCAACACTAAATGGGATTTACCTCATCTCCATGATGCCTCCAAAGCCTAGTGTGACTAACCATGCCCTAACAATGTCAGTCAATCACTTTAGTAGATACATTAAACATGATGCATATATTAGTCACTAATACATATGGCATCTCTATAAAATATCAAACAACAAAGGATGTGTCAGACCTCTATGTCATAAATAATCAAAATAAACTCTTAAAATTTCAAAAAAAAATAGCTGGTTTGGTTTAGTTTCTCAATTTTATACATAATCCACCTATTTAATACTAAATCAGCCCTATATTTTAGTTGTGATACTAGATCATGCCTTTCAATTTCTTACTATATTGACCACATCAATACTAGATCAACCACTTTCTTGCCTTATAAACTATATCAACCATGTTATACATAGTCATCCCCTATCAACAAACTAATTTGGCCCACTGTTATGACATCATCCCTCTATTAGCATACTAAATAGGTCCACTACTATGTAATTGGCCTTCTCGTTCTCCCTCACCTTACTGACTAAGTTGACCAGGTTGACTCTGTTCATTTATAGTGGTGATTTTTTTCCCATTTACCATTAATGCCTTAGGCATTTATTGGTGTTATTTCTTCCTATGAAATACCCCATTTTACCCCTAATTTACCTAAAAATTTCTTAGGGTTCATTTCAGTGCCTAGATTTTACCAACTAGTCACTTTTTTATATTTAGCTCAAAATTTCAAATCAAAATATTCAAAAAATTGAAATTTTTAATTTCTTACCTGTGCTGCACTTGCTACAACCAATATGCATCCTCCCCATCTTAGTTATCATCTCCTCACCATGATGGCTCTCTGGTCTCCAATTAGGTATCTTAAAGCTCTATTTTCTCAGAATAGTAAAAATAACAAATGAATTATTTTTCACCTTATTTATATTTAATATTCAATATTATTTATCTTTCAAATATTTATCGTTAGATTTCATATTTTGATCATATCTTTGTCTCTACTATCTCTTTTTCCAAATCATAAAGGTTCTAAAATCCTAACATCACAGAGAATATTTTCACCTATTATATGTCTATGTTGCAAAAAAATTGATTTTTCACTCTTTTTTGCTAATCTCTACAGGTTCACCTAATGTTCCCTATAATTGACACCTTCACATTTATTGCATCTCCTTCATTATTTAAAACACTAAGGTAAGTAAAAATTTTTGTTTTTCAATCATTTCCTTTCATTTATCTTATTTTCTCTTTACTAAACTCTATTTAGCTTCAGTGTTATATGTTGCTATGTTTTTTTTCTTAAAGCACCATCCCATGTTACACCTATATGACATGTGATGAGCTTCAAGTTGGGAATATTTTTGCATAATATTTTAAACTTTATCAATTACTAATGTTTTCTCTCTTGTAGGAACCCATCGAGTTTCAATCTATCTGAGTGCATGTCTTAAGGGGTGCACTAGGAGATGGGTGGGTAGACCATTGGTGCTTCATAGGATTATTGTCCCTATACTACCACTTGTTATCTACACACCCATCTCCTAAAAACATTTCCCTAAGCTTTACCTCCTATTTTACACCCTCTTATAGTCATTTTTTCCTTCATTATCCCTTCCCTAGCCTAAAATACTTTATGATATTTTACAATACATTGTCAACCCCATCAACCCTATACTCTAATTGACAAAACTCATTTATGGTCTAGGTTGGCCCTTGGCCCACCTAGACCAGGACCTAATTTATTTTTGTCAATAATGATATAGTGTCGATTGGATTGACCCTATTGACTAAACTTTTAGAAAGTAATAGGGTTAGATCTATCTATATAAACACACCATTTCATCATTTCTAATAGAAAAAGAAGATAATATATTGTGCATATATTTATCCACAATTCTACCTAAGGAGCATATCATAGAGTTTCATAAATTTTTTGGAGATATGGATCTTATCTTGTGGATAATTATTTTAGATGTGTTCATAGGTTGTGTATCCTATAGATAATTTATCCTTATCATCCTTACATACCATAACAACCTCTTGAAAAGTCCCTTGGCTAAGGGAGATATTGAGGCTCAGCAAGTTCATCTTCAAAGGTACGTATTCTTAACTTTGTTCTTCCTTTATAAGAGTAGATAGATATGAATTTGTACTTATATCCCATGAATTTGGATTCTATATACATTTATGTGAGTATATGTCTTCTATGCATGTTTTCTTTTTATGTTTATTACCCCCACTTTGTGCCACAAGTTTTGGTGAGCACTAGATTATACCTTTACTTTACTTGTTATTAGTTTAGTGAATATAAAAACATAGGGCCTATTTAAGGTTATTACATATTTTTTCTTGATTGGAAGATTTAGAACCCTCACTAGTGATATTATTTTGGTAAGAGATCCCTTGGCTATGTCTAGCAGATCCATCTTGGTCATGACCCTGAATATCTAATGTATGAACAATCGTAAGTGTAAGTAGGATTTATCTTCTCTGAGCTAGGATTGATTTATAGATCATTTTAATTTCCATTTACATACACACTTATTCATATATTTTGTGCACTCTTCATGGATACAAGGCATGTATTACAATGTTGTAAGAATGTTATTAATGATCGGCAATAAGTTTAATGTTTTAGTGTGTGTTTTTAAATTAGAATTATATGGTGTCTTGTATTATGGTATATGATGAAAGGGAAAGTATTTATGTATTGGTATGTATAAATAATTTTATTTATATTCCTTGGTGTTTTCATATAATTTTTTAGTGGTAACATTTCCGTCTAAGTTATTATGCTGGTATTTTGTAGAATCAACAAGATTGCTAAGTATATGTGTGTATTACTGAGATGTATAATATTATCATTCTTTATTTTTTGGGTAATAAATAAATAGTAGGGTATGTAATTCTAGTCATTATATTAATAAGGCAATGTTTGATTATTTGGAAAGGCATAAGGTTATAGATATCTAGAGATGTTCTAAAGAGATCTCTAACACTCCTATAGTCATTTTGAATGATTATTATTTTGTACAAAGATTAGTGGTATTCATATGAAGTTGTATTGATTGTGAATTATGAATAAGGTTTGTGTTTATTAATAAAAGCTATTAATGGGAATTGGAAAAACTTTTATAGCTAGATCATGTTCAATCCTACATGTTTCATTTTGAAGGAATGATTTTGTTTTGTTTGAGAATTAATTTTGTTCATGATCAAATGGAAAGTTTGATTGGAAGTAAATGACTATAGTTGTGTATATTAGTGGTTGTTGGTATTTTCCTTGATGATATATGCAAGTGGAAATAATTGTGAGTAAATGTATGTCTCATTTGTAGTTTCCTAGCTATGTATAGTCTTTATATTCTATATTATATGTTGAATTTGCCTTATGGTTTCAAGGTAGAGTCATTGTAGTCTCGAATAAGCATTATAATCTAAAATATAAATCAATTTCATTTATAGTAATAGAAAATGGTTGAATAGAATAGTATTGGATTATGAGGATCAATCGGTCACTCCATTTATTTGATTGGTAACATTTCATTACGGCTTTGAATGTCATCACAAATTGATGGTTACTATTTTAATTTATAATGGTGTGTTAATGACTAATAGTGTGGTTCATTATAGGGTAAAATGTTTATAAGAATTAGACTATTGAAACCTTTATGCTAATAAAAATTAAATGATTTAATTTTTGACAAGGACTTTATTATTTATGGCAGGATAAAAGTGAATTAAAACCATATAGAATTGGTGATGTTCATTATAGTTTTTGTTTTGGATTTAATTTTCAAGACTTGGTAATACTTATTTGATTTATATGCAATGGTTATCTAGAATTAATAATGTAAGTTATATAATGGCATATATATATATATATATGTATGTATGTATGTATGTATGTATATATGTATGTATGTATGTATGTATGTATGTATGTATGTAACAAGAGGTTTAAATTAAATATCATTGTAACTAAAGCTTATAACGTGGAGAGGCATAATAAGATGCAAGTATAGTATTGTAGTAGACATTATATGCTTTCAATGGAAGTATTAAATGTGGACACACACACACACATGTGTGTGTGTGGGGGAGGGGGGGTGGGGGGAAGGTCTCACATTATCAAGATATTTGTATGGCTAAATTTGGTTGGTGTAAGCATAGTGTAATAAATTGTGTGGCATGAAATGTAATGTGGTCTAAATTGGTTAAGAGAGTGACATGTTTATAATTTTTATGTATTGCACACAATTAAACTAATAGATAATAAATCAAGTGAGGATCCAGGGTTAACCTGCTAATCATGAACTCATTTATACATACATATACATACATACATACATACATACATATATATATATATATACATATACATATATACATATATATATGTATGTATATATATATATGTATGTATATATACATATACATGTATATGTATGTATGTGTGTGTGTATATACACACACACACACATACATATACATGTATATGTATATATACATACATACATACATATATACATACATACATACATATATATATATATATGTATGTATGTATATATACATATACATGTATATGTATACATGTATGTGTGTGTATATATATACACACACACACACACACATACATACATATATATATATGTATGTATGTATATATGTATGTATATATATGTATGCATGTATATATATGTATGTATATATACATATACATGTGTGTGTGTGTGTGTGTGTGTGTGTGTGTGTGTGTGTGTGTGTGTGTGGGGCGGGGGGGGAAGGTCTCACATTATCAAGATATTTGTATGGCTAAATTTGCTTGGTGTAAGCATAGTGTAATAAATTGTGTGGCATGAAAGGTAATGTGGCCTAAATTGGTTAAAAGAGTGACATGTTTATTAATTTTATGTATTGCACACAATTAAACTAATAGATAATAAATCAAGTGAGGATCCAAGGTTAGCTTGCTAATCATGAACTCATTTATACATACATATATATACATACATACATACATACATATATATATATATATACACATGCACATACACACATATATATATATACACACACACACATATATACATATATATATATATATGTACGTATGTATATTTATGTATGTATATATACATATACATGTATATGTAGGTATGTGTGTGTGTGCGCGTGCATGTGTGTGTGTGTGCGCGCGCATGTGTGTGTGTGCGCACGCATGTGTGTGTGTGTATATACACACACATACATATACATGTATATGTATATATACATACATACATATATACATACACACACACACATACACACACACACACACATGTGTGTGTGTGTGGGGGGGGGGGGCGGGGGGAAGGTCTCACATTATCAAGATATTTGTATGGCTAAATTTGGTTGGTGTAAGCATAGTGTAATAAATTGTGTGGCATGAAAGGTAATGTGGTCTAAATTGGTTAAGAGAGTGACATGTTTATAAATTTTATGTATTGCACACAATTAAACTAATAGATAATAAATCAAGTGAGGATCTAGGGTTATCCTGCTAATCATGAACTCATTTCCATATATTATTCTTTAGAGTGGAATAAGTCATGAGACTAGGTTATAATTTTGGTATGCTTGACATTATTTAAAGGGTCATTTAATGGGTTTGTTCCATCAAGAAAATATATTGTGGGTTGTATGAGTGATAATGTTTAAATCATTAGCTAGAGGGGGTAGATTATATGAGAGGCATGATTGGAAACCATCACGTTGGGTTAAAGATGGATGTCTATGGGTTCCACTCATATTTATTCTATAGTGGGTTCATAATCTTAACTCATCATGCATTTCATGATTTGGTTTATAAATTTATGTATGAGGAATTAAGTATCGATAATCCTATGGTTATGAGACTAGTGTTGATTGCTAATGGTTATAATAAATGGGTAAATCAATTAGCCTTTCCCTATAACTACCTAGTCAATCATATTAGATGAACATAAAATTGTAATTGTTTTATATGTTGGATTCCATCATTGTTATAGTTTGTGAGCTAGGCCAACTATGTATGAGACTTTGAGAATAGGCTCCAAAACATGTCATTAATATGTAGTTCAAAATTTAAAATAAATATGATCTATTGCAAGGTATTACATATTGTGAATAATGTTGTAAATGTTGGTTTTTGTGATTTTATATTATGTTAGTTATTAAAACATATTTTTTTGATTCTGGAATTGCTTTTGTAGGCTAATGAATTTTTAGATAGAGCATAATCTCCATTTTTATAAAATTTTAATTTTTTATGCAAAAATGGGGTTATGACAGTTGGTATCAGAGCCTTTGTTAAGGCTAAATCATGTAGGGAAAGTCTAAGTTCTCAATACCTATAATAAGTAGTAATTCTAAGAAAAATGACTCCAAAAAGCCTACTGGAAAGAGTTATAACTCTAGAAATAAATGTATAAATAAAAATGGGTTTAATTCACATTTTTATGCAAAGAAGGGTGCTAAAAACAATAAACAATAGAGCTTTCATGGACCAGCCATAGGGGTAAACACCATTCCACTCCCTACTAGGATTTTTGTAACTTACTAAAAATGTAGTGATAATTATTATCATAAGGATTGTCCTAAGCTTAAGGACACTCACAAGGTCTATGTAGTTGTATACAATAGATATGCAAAGTTTTAATCAACACCTATTGAGACAAGAGGTATATTTTTTTAATTCTCTATCTCTATTTTGATTGATTTAGGAGCTATAGATATATTTATTTCTCATGTAAATGCTTTGAAATGTAAAATCAAACCCAATAGACTTAGATAAGGATGGAAGGTAAATTTTGGCACTAAGAGGAAGGTGTATGTCAATAAATTCTTAGAGCAAGCTGAGTTGAATTTGGGTAGTTTTAAGACTAGTGTAAACCTATTCCTTACTCCCTTAGGATCCTATGACATCATCCTGAACATGGATTGGTTGGAAGCACACCAAGCTAAGTTGGACTACTCTAGTAAAGAGTTCAATGATTAGATGATGAGGGAAACTTTGTAATGATTCAAAGAATAAATAACCCATTTAGCCCACACATTATTTGAATCCACTCAAATTAAAAGAGAAATTAGTAAGCAACCACCATACTTAATGAGTATCAAGTTTTAGAGGAGTTCAGAGATGTTTCTTGAGAAGAGCTTCTAGGTTTGCCTCCTAAGAGGATATTTGACTTTTTCATTGATGTAATACCTAGTACAACACCTTCATCTCAAGAAAATTACTAGATGAATTTGGATAATTTAAGATAATTGAAAGTAAAAATCAAATATTTTTTAGATAAGGGGATGATACATCCTAGTGTATCACCTTGGGGAGCTCTAATAGTGTTTGTTAAGAAGAACGGTGGGACACTTAGATTATGCATTGATTAAGGAATGCTCAATAAGGTCACAATAAATAATAAGTATTTTATTCCTTGCATAGATGACCTCTTTGATCAAATGAAATGAGATACTATATTTTCCAAGATAGATCTTAGATCAGGGTATCACCAACTCCACATCAAAGATGAAAATGTCCATAAGACTACATTTAGAACTAGATATGGACATTCCAAATTTGTATTCATGCCTTTTGGAGTAAAAAATGTTCTTATTGCATTTATGAATTTGACAAATAATGTGTTTTAATATTTTATTGATAAGTTTGTGTTGGTATTTTTAGATGATATTCTAATTTATTCCAAGAATAAATAGGGGCATGAACAACATTTAAGGCTAGTTTTGCAACATTTAAGGTATCATAAGTTGTATGGAAAGTTATCAAACTATTCTCTATTTCCATCTAAAAGTCATTATTTATGACATGATATTTTTGAAGGACTTAAGGAAGATCCTGCAAAGATATCATCCATTAATAAGTGGCCATCTCCCAAGAATGTAAGCGATGTAAGAAGCTTCATGAGACTTGTTAGGTACTCTAGAATATTTGTGCATTGTTTTTCAAGGATTTCTCATCCCATCACTTCCTTGTAAAGGAAGGGGGATAAATTTGATTGGTCTCCTACATGTGTAGTAGCCTTTTAAGATCTATAATGTTCATTGACCACAACTCCTATTTTGACTATATTAGATCCCAATGGAAATTTTGAACTATGGGTAGATGCATGCAAGGTGGGAATTGGAGCCATATTTACTCAAGATGGAAAGGCAGTTGCCTATGAGTCTAGAAATCTCAAGACCCATGAATAGAACTACCTCACTCATGATTTAGATATAACTATTATCATTCATGCATTAAAGTAATGGAAGCATTTTATATTAGGTAAGTGCTTTAAGATTAAATTAGATCATCAATTTCATATTAGGTAAGTGCTTTAAGATTAAATTAGATCATCATAGTCTAGTGTAATTATTTACTCAAGATGAGTTGAATGCAAGGCAAAGAAAATGGATAAAATTTGTCAACAAGATTGACATTGACATTGATTATGTGAAAGGAAAATAAAATAAAGTGGTTGATGCATTAAGTAGGTGAACCTACTTTAATTCTCTCTTATTTTTGTTTTATAATTTTAATTTTTTTGTGTTTACACATCATAAAATGATCCTAAATGACTTCAAGTCTATGCTAAATTAAAAATAATGAGTTTTATTTATTAATTTTTGGTTGATTACAATGGTCTTCTAAGGCACAAGGGAAGAATTTTTATTCTAAGTTTTATAAATTTGATATATCGAGTGCTAAATGAAATGCATGTAGATACTCATTATGCACATATAGGTGCTAATGAAATGACACAAGAGTTAAAAAGGCTATATTTCTTACCCAAACTTAAGAAAGATGTGGATGTGTATGTAGTTAAGTTATTGGAATACCATCATGTGAAAGCTAAGCATGGTCATCCTGGAGGGTTACTTTATCCTCATGTCATTCCATGAAGGAAATGGGTTATGGTTTCTATGGATTTCATCATAGGATTGTCTACATCTCATAATAGGCATGATTTAATTTTAGTTATGGTTTAAAAATTCACTAAAGTAGCTCACTTTATTGCTAGTAACATCACTGATGATTCTACCATTCTTACCAAAAGGTTTGTAAAGGAAGTTGTATGACTTCATGGTGTACATGAAGTAATTATCTCAAATAGAGATAAGATATTCACTTCTTGATTTTGGAAAACTATGATGGTTTTTTTGGTACAAACCTAAATTTAAGTTTATCTTATCATCCAAAAAAGGATAGGAAGACTAAAAGGATTAATATGATTGTTGAATACATGTTGTGAATATATGTTATAGATCATCAATATAATTAGGAATACTTCCTACATCTAGTAGAATTTGATTATAATAACACTTATTACTCGATGATCAATATGGTACCATTTGAGGATTTATATGGGAAAAAATATAGAAAACCTTTGGGCTAGAACAACTTGGAAAACCATGTGTTTTTTGGCCCAAAAATTTTACAAGGGTTTGATGAGAAAATGTCTTTCATTAAATAAAGATTAAAGGTTGTCTCTAATCAATAGAAAAGCTATGTATACCTAAAAAGATCTCATAGAGAATATAAAGTTTTAGATTAAAAAAATTTGAGAGTAAGACCTCAAAAAATCTCAATCAAATTTGGCAAAGGTACTAAGTTATCACCTCACTATATTGGACCTTTTGATATAGTACAAAAGATCAACTCATTAGCTTATTGTCTCACTCCTCCTTATATGTCTAGTATACATGATGTTTTTCATATAGAATTATTAAGAAAGTATGTTTATGATCCCTCACATGTTTTAAATTATGAAAAATTTTAAGTGGAGGCTCAAGAAACAATTTAGTTGGATCATATCAAGATCCTGGTTTAGTGCAACATTGAGTTGTCAAAAATAAATTTTATAAAGTATTGGTCTAATATGACCAAATGGGATAAAGGAGTGATACATAACAAGATGAAAATATTTTATAGTATAATTATCCTCATTTATTTTAGGCCTTGAGGATGGTATTATTATAAGGGTGGGTGGATGTCATGATCATAACTACCCAGCACATTCAATTTGATTGATTATCAGAATTATTTTAACATTATTATGTTATGTGGACATTTATTGAAAACATTATGTGATGTTAAAAATATTATTTATGGCTTTAGATTAAATGTTAATCATTATTATAATATTTAATGAGTATAAGATATTCTTTATTTCTATTAACTATGATCGGATACTATTGATATCTACGTGGATTTCTTTAGGTATGAAAAAGATAAGCATAAGTTGGAGGTAGAAGCTACATTCTTAGTGGTAAAGATATGGTACATAGGTAAGCCATAATGGTGATATGAAAGTGACCATAACCTTGGTTGAGCACTTATCTTGATCATTTTATCATTTATTTTTATTTTTAGTTGTCAACTAACTAGTTGTGGTATTGTCATTTATCTCTTATTCTTTAAGTCTAATTGAGCAATCAAATTAACCATTCAATGTGGATGTGGTTCACTCTAATATCAAGGATGCACTTAAGAGGAAATAAATTCTAGTTTAAGGTCATGATATCTTGATTATTTATGTAATCCTTATTAAAAAGAACAATTTAGGTCTGGGCACCATAAATTGTAATGGATACTAGGAATGGGAAAGGCCAAAACTATGGTTATAAGTTTGGTATCGGACAAAGGTAATGATTTCATTTTTTTTGATATAAAATAATGTGTATGTTGTTGTAACCCATAAATAAACTAGGAATTGCATTTGAAATGGGTCATGTTTAATATCAAACCATAAGTCATGAGACTTAGGTCATAAAGCATGGTGATTAAAAGATATTAAAGGGTATATTTAACCCTAAATTTCATGTAAATTAGA
Organism: Torreya grandis; assembly: GCA_037957365.1. Lineage (NCBI taxonomy): Eukaryota > Viridiplantae > Streptophyta > Pinopsida > Cupressales > Taxaceae > Torreya > Torreya grandis. The sequence goes on along the minus strand of JARHVA010001287.1, from coordinate 2,521,159 downwards.
CCTAAAGTTTGATTTACATTATAACTTGAACTTTAATCCAAAGGGTTAGATCGATGGCATAGTAATCATGGTGGTTAAATGTAGTAACCATTGTTATTATTATGTTGTTAACTTCGGAAAAACAAGATTAGGGTTTTAATTTATCTTGGGAGCAAACTACATGATGGTTTTTTCATGGCAATGTCATTAGTTTTGCATGGGAAAATATTAAGCATGTAGGAGGTGGAAATTAGTCTATTTTTTATCTTAATGAAATGTAGGAGAAATTGTGTATATGGGTTTTACATGAGGAAAGGAGTGGAATTTACACTTGGTAGAATTCATAGTTCTCCTGAATGGAATGGTCACTAGTGAAGGTGGATAAAATAAAGGAAAAATAAGAAAGGAAAGGGGATTGAATGATGAATATAAAGTAGGGAAGGTTGTGTAGGCCAAGAACCTTTCATGGAATCACCTTGTTTGGTGAAAACTAGTAAGTTTTTACTTTTTCTTAAAAAGTGTATTATTTTGTGCATTCACTAATAAAAATAATGTGGATGGTTTAGAATGATATTTACTAAATAGATCTATTTTTTTTTATGATTATAAATTAGATGATGGTGCTCGGTTGGGTTAGACAACTCATAATATTCACCCCTAGATGGAAATGAGTAAATGAAAAGGTGCAATGGTTATTTATTTTATTGGTTTAGTAGCTTGAAATTTTTATTGAGTTTTTTATTTTCTTATTTTGGGGTGTAAACCCTAGTTTTTGTTATTTCATTTATGTGTGTGTTGAAGTGCTTACTAGCATTAAAACCCTTAAGTAAGGTTTATCCTTGATTATTATTTGTTGACCTTAAAAAACCTAGGTTTTTGGTCATTATTTCATCACTAATATGGTTCAGTTGGGTGCTATGTGTTTGTGGCTAGGTTGTTATTTCCATCTCCAACTGATGGTTAGGGTGGATAGGGAAACTTATATATGGTTGGGCTTAGGTATATTATGCAGATGGATTTATTTGGATAGCTCTCTCTCTCTTTGGAAAATTTTTTATTTTGAAATCTTACTATAGGAGTGTTCAATACCTTTCCATATATCTTTTGTTCATTTAAATCAATTATGTAGAGATAGTAATGTTGTCGATTGTTATGGAATAAGCTTGTAAAGCTAGATTAATTTCATTCATAGCTAAAGGTGATAGTTTCAAGATATTTGGGATACTACAAAGTATGTTGGTATTATTAAAGATATTTTGTAAATGTCTTTTATTTAGAGAATATATCAAAGTTGTGAGTTATTTTGAATCTTATAAAAATGTGCACTTATTCATATATTTTTTGCATTCTTCATGGATGCAAGGCATGTATCATAGTTTTAGAAGCATGGTCCTAATGACCAGTAATAAGTTGTAGGGTTTATTATGTGTTCTTAAATTAGAATTGTATGGTGTCTTGTATTGTGTTATATATTGGAAGGGTAAGTATTGATGTGTTGGGATGTATAAATAGTTCCATTTATATGCCTTGGTGTTTTCATTTCATTTTGTAGTGGTAACATTTACTTGCAAGTTGTTATGTTGTTATTTTGCATTATTGATAGGGTTGTTAAGTATTCTTGTGTATTGCTAAAATGTATAAGGTTATCATTCTTTGTTTATTAAGAAATAAATAAATAATAGGGTATGCAATTATAATCATTATATTAATAAGGAAATGTTTGATTTTTTGGAAAGGCACAAGGTTTCAACTATTTAGAGATGATCTAAATAGATCTAGATTGTTCCTTAGTCATTTTGAATTATTATTATTCTGTATAAATATTAGTGGTATTCATACGATGTTATATCGATTGTGAATTGTGAATAAGGTTAGTGTTTATTGATCAAATCTATTACTAGGAATTGAAACAAATTTTATAGTTGTGTTGTGTTCAACCCTACATGTTTCATTTTTAAGGATTGGTTTTGTTTTGTTTGAGGATTAATTATGTTCATGATCAAATGGAAATTCTGATTGGAAGTAAATGATTATAGTTGTGTATATTAATGGTTGTGGGCATTTTACATCAATAGTATATTTAGGTGGAAATAATCATGAATAAATGTATGACTTGTTCTTAGTCACTTAGCTAAGTATAGTCTTTGTGTTTTATAGTATATTGATGTAGGGGAATCTTGGAATGCTCAAAATGGTCTAGAATGTGTCTTAGGTGTGTACAAATTTAAATTTGTGTCCATTATAAGTTTTCCTGCCAAAAGGGAATTTTGAATTTTCATGTTGTATTTATGGTCTAAGTGAGAAATGAGGATATGTAATGGATGACTAAAGTTGTAAATGACCTTTTATGGTACCAAAAATAATTGATTTGAATGTATTTAACAAATTAAAAGTATGAGGTAGTATTTTTGTTGTTCACCACCCTACGTGGGTCTAGGATTTTTTAGAGTTTCTTGGTTCAATAAATAGTTATCAAGATTTTTATAGAAGTCTAGTTCATAGTAGGAGGAATATATAGTGTGTGGGGTTCGTATAAGTCATGTGGTGGAGAAAATATGGTAGATAGCAAAGATGAATTGGTGAATGGTCTACCCAAATAGGGAGGAAGGACTATGTAATAGTCCAAAACTGTATATATGAAAAGAAAGAAATAAAATAGTTTATTTTGAAGGAATAATTAATTTAATTACTTGTATTTTCATGTTATCAAATCTATTTATATGACTTCAATCCAGGATAGGCATTCTGAGATGATTCAAGAAAGATGTAGGTAGATACAACTCTGTGTTTGATCATTACATATAGTAAATAAAGGTTTTGTTGATGCATATATGATTGGATTGATTATTTGGATGTGAATAAATTTAAAAAATGACTAATTATCTTAAGTATATCTCATCACTATTGTGTAAGGATTTGTATAGGATTGCATATAGAAAACCATGTTCATCTATGTATTGATTTTTTGAAACAAGTTTATAGTATAAAGAATGGTAGAGAAAGATGGTATTTATGAAATAATATTGAGAAAAAGTAACCTTTTTGATGTTAATCTTATGAATAGAGTATTAAGTGATTGTCCCCTCTGAAGAGAATTTGAACCATGTTGCCATTGAATACAGTTGATTGTGTTTTAATATTCACTATGAGATTAACATTATGGAAGTATTGAAAGGTCATTAGAAAGACTTTAAGGTTTGAAAAGGTATATTAGTGTTAGGAAGACCCTGATGAAGGTCATTTTCACATTTGAAACCCAAAAATAAGTTATTTATTTGCTTTGGAAACCCATAGTCCAAGAACTCAGAATTTTATAGACTGGGTTATGTAGTTTTGAATCTTGTTTGGATCTAACTGAGATTAGAAGGGGTTATAGTGACTTACTTCAAGAATAAAAATGTTAAACAAAGCCTAGAAAGAGATATTTTAACCATTGGTTTGCTTTTAAATAGTTTTTAGTTCAAGTTATGTAGTTTTGTGTCCTCTCAACTTGAGACAGAGTATGGGAAACCCTGAACTAGGGTTTAGGCCATAACTTAATTTTTAATAGTCAAAAAGTGTTCAAATTTTGAGGAAAGCTTAGTTTTGATGTATGGTAATATATTTTATGGTTTTAAAAGTGTATATGTATAGACAGACATGTGTGGAGATCACTGAGTTGACATGTAGGTAGAATAGGCCTAATTTAGAACTGAGAGGAAGGAGAAAAAGGGAATGAGAGTGGAAAATGACAAAATGAGAAATGATGGAGTTAAAATACATGAAAGGAGTGTTATAAATGATCTCATTTAGTTTTTTAAGTCTATTAAAAATCCAAACCAAGGATGAATACCCATATATAGGGCTAGTAGGAGGAAAAGGTAGAAAGGTATTGTGAGAAGAAAGAGAGCAAGTAGTTTGGATTAGTTGTTTGAATAGGGATATAAAGGAGTGTTATAAGGAAGAGGAAAGTGTTTATGTGATTTTAAACTTCAAATTGTTTTTATTTCCCATGAAAAGACATTTTGGCATTGATACATTGTGAGAATGTCATGAAGGATATAGTAAACAACATGAACAAAGAATGATACAGTTTAGTGAAGGTTATTGGATGGTTTAAATTTCAATTAAAAATTGTGTAGGATGATCCTAGGAACCATTATGAAGGTACATTATTTTCATTGTTGCATGTTTGCACCAAAATAAATATAAGGAATTATTCCTGAATATAGCAAGGATAACCTTGAATGAAGGATATAGGTAGAGTTTATTAGAGAAGTGATCTTTTTATACATCATTTGGTATCAGAGCCATATAGATGTTCTGGGAAATTTATAGGTAGGTTGATTACATTGTGCATGTTTCAGGTTGTATAAAGTTATAGGTAAGCAAGAAGGTAGATTGCAAAGAGACTTCTTGGAAGATAGAGTAAGAAGGGATTTTGACAAGGTATGATGTATTTTATGATTGATTTATTGACTAGAATGTATGACTAATTGAAAATAGTAAGTATTGTGGTGGTAGCCCTGAATCAAGAGGAAAGAATCTCATAAATAGAGCTCAAGTAAGAGAAGATAGTCTAAGTGTGAAGGAAAAGAAGTTGAAAGGCCCAAGTGTGGTCATAAATAGAAGGTTCCAAATGTGAACCAAAGGGAATGGTCCAAGTGAGACCAAAACAAGGAAAAGAATGTGCCCAAGTGAGGTACTCAAGTTGAAGATGATAGAAGAGGTATAAAGGAAAGTGAAAGATAGGGTTAAGAATGAAAGCCACAAGGATAATATGGTGCATGAATGTAACAAGAAGAAGATTAAGATAGAGAGAGAAATGGTAGAGATGAGGTAGCAAATGAATAAGATTCTGACCAAAGTAGAGTAAATGAAAGAGTTTGTGAACCCACATCTTAGATGGGTTATGAAAAATAAGCCACTCAAGTGGCCAATCAAGAAAATAATGGAAAGGAGAAGAATATAAAAGAGGAAGGATAAGGAGGTAATTAAGCCTCATGTTTTGAAATCTAATGTTTCTTTGATATGTGTGAATGCAGATTTGAAAAATGAAGAGAAGGAAGAGATAATTGAGCCCATTCATAGGCTCAAGGAACAAAAGGAAGAGTCATATGACCAAGTGATGATCAAAAGGAATCAAGGTGAAGAAGAGACTCAAGGAAGATTCATGTTGATAGAATAAGAATAAACAGGTCAGCCATTGTGGAAGCAAGATATCATGAAGAAGGAAGAGATCCTCACTCAAGAGGGGGCAAGTGAAGCCAAAGGAGAAATGGGATAGTAGCATAATGAAAGGTATGAGGCATATTCAATCTTGTATGAGTATTTAAAGAAAGAATATGGATTTTATCCTCATCAAATGGATAAATAAATGGTTAAAGAGGTTACCAAGGAAAGCATAGACTTATGGAATGCATTAGTAGTGTCCAAGATAAGGTCATTAATAAAGTCAAGGAGGAGTCAAGAATATGAAGATACTCCCCAAGATAAAGCTATAGTTGTTGAGGTTGAAGTATAGGTAGAAGATGAAGGAGAAGTCATGTAAAGAGAGGAACAAGATGCATTGATAGTTGATGCAAAGAGGAAGAGTGAAGCATGTAAATAACATGAAGGTGCTTGGGAGCAAGAGGAACAAACAAGAAAAGATGGAATATGGAGAATGCCTCAAAGTCATTATCAAGAATAAGTTTTCTTTAATGAATTTTTGAATTTTGTAGGTACAACATGGAGGAGGATAGAAAGAGGCAAGACAAAGTACAAGTGTGCTAGTCAAGAACACACACACCTATATGGGTGTTTGGAGTAAAAAGAACATGGGTGTCAAGACTTTTCTCCCCTTGGGATTATGATTTAGAGGCATCTTGAAATGCTAAAAATGGTCTATAATGTGTCTTAGGTGTGTGCAAATTTAAATTTGTGTCCATTAGATGTTTTCCCACCAAAAGGGAATTTCAAATTTTCATGATGTATTTGTGGTAGAGGTGAGAAATTAGGATATATGTAATGGATGAATAAAGTTTTAAATGACATTTTATGGTATAAAAAAGGTCCTATAATGTATTTGAATGTATTTGACAAGTTGAAAGTATCAGGTAATAGTTTTATTGTTCACCACCCTACATGGGTCTGGGAGTTTGAGAGTTTCTTGGTTAAAAAAATGGTTATATAGAATTATAGTTCATATTATGAGGAATATATAGTGTGTGTGGTTCATATAAGTCATATGGTGAAGGAAATAGGGAAAACAAGAAATATGAATTGATGAATGGTTTGCCCAAACAAGGAAGAAGAACTATGTAATAGTCCAAGACTATATATATGAAAAGAAAGAAATAAATCATGTTATTTTGAAGTAATAATTAATGTGACCACTATGTATTTTCATGTTATAAAATCTATTTATATGACTTCAATGCAAGATAGGCATTCTGAGATGATTCAAAAAAGATGTAGATAGATACAACTCTGTGTTTGATCATTGCATATAGTAAAGAAAGGTTATGATGATGCATTTATGATTAGATTGAGTATTTAGATGTGATTACATTTAAAAAATTACTAATGATATTAATTATATCTCATCACTATTATGTAAGGGTTTGTATAGGATTGCATATAGAAAACCCTATTCATCCATGTATTGATTGTTTGAAACAAGTTTATAGTATAAAGAGTGGCAAAGAAAGATTTTGTTTATGAAATAATCATGAGAAAAAGTGACCCTTTGTGATGTTAATATTATTAATATATTATTTCAAGTGATTGTCTCCTCTAATGATAATATGAACCCTATTGCTATTGAATATAATTGACTATATTTTAATATTCACTATGAGATTGGCATTAAGGAAGTATTGAAGGATCATTTGAAATAATTTAAGGTTTGAAGAGGTATATTAGTGTTAGGAAGACCCTATAAAGGTCATTTTCACATTTGAAACCCAAAAATAAGTTATTTATTTGCTTTGGAAACCCACAGTCCAAGAACTCAGAATTATGTAGACTGAGTTAAGTAGTTTTGAGTCTTGTTTGGATTTAACTGTGATTGGAAGGGGTTATAGTGAATTACTTAAATAATTAAAAAGTTAAATGAATAATATATAGAGATATTCTGAGCATTAGTTTTATTTTAAATTTTTTTTGGTTCAAGTTATGCAATTTTGTGTCGTCTCAACCTGAGACAGAGTCTAGGAAACCCTAAACTATGGTTTAGGCCATAACTTCATTTATAGCCATCAAAAAATGTTAAAAATTTGAGGAAAGTTTGGTTATGATGTGTGATAACATATTTTAGGTTTTTAAATATGTATATACATATATATGTATGTATGTATGTATATACATGTTTAGAGGTGACTGAGTTAACATGTAGGTAGAATAGGCCTAATTTGGAACTAAGAACGGAGGAGAAAAGGGTATGAGAGTAGAGAATGACCAAATGAGAAATGGTGGAGTTAAAATACATGAAATGAGTATTATAAATTATCTCATTTAGATTTTTATTCTATTAACAAGACAAAACAAGGATGAATACCCATAAATAGGGCTAGTAGGAGGAAAAGATACAAAGGTGTTATGAGAAGAAAGAGAGCAAGTAGTTTGGATTAGTTGTTTGAGTAGGGATATAAAGGAGTGTTATAATAAATATTAAATTATATGTTTTAATTTCCCATGCAAATCCATTTTGGCATTGATATATTGTGAGAATGTCATGAAGGATATAGTAAGCAACATGAACAAAGAATGATGCAGTTTAGTGAAGGTTATTGGATGGTTTAAAGTTCAATTAAAACTTGTGTAGGATGATCTCCAAAACCATTATGAAGGTACATTATTTCCATTATTTCATGTTTACACCAAAATAAATATGAGGAATGATTCTTGAATATATCAAGGAGAACCTTGAATGAAGGATATAGGTAGAGTTTGTTAGAGCAGTGATCTTGCTCTGCATCATATATGTTACATTTACCTTATGGTTTCAAGGTAGAGTCACTGCAGTCTTGAATAAGCATTATAATTTAAATAGAAATAAATTTCATTTATAGTAATATAAAATGGTTGAATGGAATAGTATTGGATTTTTAGTTTCAATCGATCATTCCATTTAATTGACTAGTAATGTTTTGTTACAACCTTCAATCTCATTATAAAATTGATGGTTACTATTTTAATGTATAATGGTGTGCTAATGACTGTTAGTGTGGTTCATTGTAGGGCATAATTTTTTATAAGAATTAGAGTGTTGAAACCTTTATGGAAATAAAAATTAAATTATTCAAGTTTCATCAGGACCTTGATTATTTAGGGCATGATAAAAGGGAATTAACACCAAATAGTTTTTGGTTTAGATTTAAATTTCAAGCCTTGGTAAATACCTATTTGATTTCTATGTAATGGTTATCTATAATTAATAAAGTAAGTAATATAATGGCATATATATATATAAACACACACACACACACACACACACACACACACACACACACACACACACACACACACACACACACACACACACACACACACACACACACACACACACACACATTTTTTAAATATAAATGTGGGATCATGTGTGTGTGGGGGGGGAGGGCATGGTTTCACATTACTAGGATATTTATATGGTTAAATTTTCTTGGTGTAAGCATAGTGTAATAATTATGTGGCATGAAAGGTAATGTGGTATAAATTAGTTAAGAGAGTCACATGTTAATAGATTTTATCTATTCCACACAATTAAATAAATAAATAATAAATCAAGTGAGGATCCAAGGTTAGCCTACTAATCATGAACTGATCTCTATAGATTAATCTTTAGATTGGAATAAGTCATGAGGATAAGCTATAGTTTTGGTATGATTAAAATTATTTGAAGGGACACTAAATGGGTTTTTTGCATCAATAAAATCTATTGTGAGTTATATGAGTGATAATATTTAAATCATTTATTGTATAAGGTATATAATATGAGAGGTATAATTGGAAACCAACCTATTGTGTTACATATGGATGCCGATGGGTTCCACTCTTATTTATTCTATAGTGGGCTCATAATCTTAACTCATTATGCAGTTCTTGATTTCATTTATAAGTTGATGTATGCAAAATTAAGTCTTGAGGATCCTATGGGTATGATACTCATCCTAGTTGTTGATAATTATTTGGAATGGATAAATCAATTATAATTTACCTATAACTACTTATTAAATCATGTTATATGAATATAGAGTTGTAATTATTTTATATGATGGACTCTATTGTTATTCTAGTCTATGAGCCATGCCCGCTATGCATGATAATTTGAGAAGATGTTCCATAACATGTCACTAACATGCAGTTAAAAATTTAAAATAAATTTGATCCATTTTAAGGCACTACATCTTGTGAATAATGTTATACATGTTGATTTTTGTGATTTTGTCTTATGTTGGTTATTAAAAATACTTGTTTGATTATAAAATCATTTCTGTGAGCTAATGAATTATTAGATAAAGCATAATCTCTATTTTTATATAATTTTAATTTTTTTAATGAAAAAATGGGATTATGACACTAATTTATCCTTCACCCTCTATTGGTCCCAAGGCTATTGAATATGAGGTAGTAAGGGTGTAAAACAAGGTGGATGGTGGAGGTGGTAAAAATGGAGGGACATAAAATTATATGGATTAAAGAGGGGGAGGTATGGGAGAAAATGGAGGGGTGGAAATGGTATCTACCCATGGGAATGAGTGTGATCTCAATTGGTAATAATTCATATAGACTCAAGGACCGATGATACCTAAGAGCTGAGTGTTCACCATGAAAGAGGAAATGGGACTATTAAATATAATTCCTAGGGAACTAGGTGTGAGAGAGTATGAGGCCCAAAATGATGTTATATATTCATGAGGAGGTTACATTGATGACCTATGGGAAATTAAATTTATAAATTAACAAACTTATATTTAGGGCTTGTTTTTTACACTATTGCATTTTTAGGAGTGGAGTTGGAATGAGTTTGAGGTGCAGAGATGTGCCTAGTGTTTACCTTGTTGGCATTAAAAGTTGGTGGGTTGCCCATGGATATCTTAAATTTAACTCATTAAAACATTGGAGGCTATAAAATTAGGGGATACCTACATAATTATGATCAAATTAATTATAAGGGAAGCCAAAGCAATGGGAGGAAATAAATTTTTAGGATCTATTATGATAATAGGGCTATAAAGTAGAGCACTAGTAGAGACCATACCAATCACAAGGTCTCTCCAAGGATTGATTGTAGGAGTGGGTCATGTTGGTGTAATATAAATTAGAGTGGGATGAAAACAAAGAGATGCAAATTCTAAGTAAATAGGGGAACTTTGAGAATTAATTATAGGGGAAACTATAGGGGAAGGTTAAACCTAAGTTTTAAAATAAAGAAAGGTTTTAGGTCATTTCCTTGATGTGATTGAGGTGGGCTTCTAAGGATCCAAAGATGATAGAGGTTGATATTTAGGGGAAATGTGGTTAGACTTCAAGATTATAAATAAATGAAGGTAAAAAGTAACATGAGTTTGGCCTACTAGGGAGGTCCCTATGGGTGAAGTTGATGTGGAATATGATGAAGTGGCTATTATGAGGACCCTTTACAAGATCAATTGGAATATCCTCCTACCATGTTTTGGGACTTTAGTTTAAGGTTGTATATGATTGGGTCTCTCCTCCAACATGGGTATGGGTTGTGCATCGTGCTCCTTATAGAGTTTCATTACTTTAATATTATAAATCATTGGCATCAATGGTGGGGTTTATATGGCAGCATTATCTAGGTGTCTCTCTTTTTGGTAACTAATGTTCAACCTAGCATGTTAATGTTCCACATGAAAATTCACCCTATCATAAGGATACCATTAGTTATCCTCATCAAGGGGGAGACTACATGAGTCTTTGTGCATAAACATGACCTGAATGATAGTAAATGTTTTATATTCATGACACCCTATTATGATGGGGAGTAAGAGATATGACTTTTATCTCTTACCCAGCTAGACCCTAGCTATGTCATTGATGAGATGGAAAGTGATCTCTTATTTTTTAATTTAGTCTAGGATAATTTAGGGTAGCTTGAAGGTATGTCCCCATATTCCTTCTACCTTAATGACTAAGTGGTCTTAGCAATATTAGTATGATCCTATAGCTAGGATGTACACCTTCATATCTTATGATAAATGGGATTCTCATCAATATATAGGTACATATTGGGGATAGAAATGGTCACATATGTCCTTGATGTGATGTGTGAAGTGGTGGATATATAATTTTGAGAAGACCACATGAATATGGGAACCTGAAGGCCTCCACTAAGGGAGCACAATGATTATAAAATATATGGTGGAAAAGGTAGCATCGACCAAATAAGACATCATATATAAGTTTTCCCAGACATAAACCATAAGGAACTATTGGGATATGTTGAAGGTAATGATGTCCTCAAGATATATAATCTTATTACCTTCTAAGATGATGTTGAGCAGAGGGACCAATAATGTTTGACATGAACAATGTCACTTGCCCCATATAAATAATTAAGAAACAACATGATGACTTGAACCCTTTTTATAAAAGTCTTAATTGTGTAGGAGTTGACATCCTCCTTTACCTAGTGGTCAATATCCTTATCCCAATCATTTAGAGTTTCATAGATGTCATGCATCTTCATACACCCAATAGTAAACTCATTTTCATAGGGGATGTCATACTCTAGGAGATTATAGTATCTCTTAAAAGTGGCCCTATAGATGTCTATAAATTAGAGTTATTTTTTGGGTGAGTGGATTTTGCCATTGGTGCACTAGGATTTCCCCAACATGTTGGTGAAAAGATATCCATAGGGGAAAATTTTGGGTTTGGTAGCATATTTATGAAGGCGCAACTTTTTTATTACAATGAGCTCATTGGTGAATTCAACATCATCATCCCTAGGCTCATCATGGTTATTAGGATTTTGTATGTCTTTAATTTTATTAAGTATCTTATTGTATTGATTGTAACATGTGATCCCTTGGATAAATGTGTCATCTCTCAACTCTTACTCTAGATTAGGGTTAAATGTAGAAGCTACCATTACTTCCTACTTAATTTTTTGAAACTTTAACCTTTCTCTTGTAAATTGATCCCTCGCATTTGGGATATATAAATATGTGTCTTAAGATATATAAAGGGTACTTAAGAAGATGGATCTTATAAATTTGAATTCCAAATAATATAAAATGTGAGCTCAATTTGTATGGGTCCTTAGAGGGCTCTAAAATAAATCTATAGTAATGGCATCGAGGGCTCACAACACATAAGTTGATCTCTAAGTAGATGATGTAATTTTTAATTATTCATTTCTCTTTTTGCTTAAATTTAATTTTTTGAAATAAGATTTAATTAGATCAAATGGTAGTTATGGGACATGTCCATGTGTCAAATCATGATCTACCCGAATGGGCTAATAAATGTAGATTCTATGGTGGGAACACACCCAATTTTGGTGCTCAACTACCTAAGATGCATTCAAAGTGGGTGAATTTTCATTAGAGTGTTCTAAATGGGTGATGGTGTTGATTTTTCATAGTGGTAATTTTATAGATGTATGTTCCTTTAGGTGTATATAAGTACACATGATGTGTCCTAATTAGATCATGACTCCTAGACCATACTATTCTCTAACACCTCTAGGACCTAACTATAAAAACTATCCTCTGGGTGTATGAAAGTGTATGTGGAAATCCTTAATGGATGAATCCTCTTGGGCTATACACAAATCTAATAACTCTAGGACATGGTTTGGGACCTTGTTCACATGGCATATGAAATTACATGTGGTGCATCATGATTGGATCAAGATTCTTAGTCTATACATTGATTTGACACCTCTAGGAACTAAAAAATGTATAAAAATACTAATTATTTATAAAAAGTTTCAAAAAGTAAGGGATTCTTACTTATCACAAATAACCTCCTAGAGAGTACTAATTGGACTCCAGGATGTTGTTTTTTTAGAACTAGGACATTGATTATTTTATGAAAAAATGTTAGTGCCTGAAAAATAAAGTATATAAAAATTGAGAAGCATGATAGGATTTATGTTTTAAAAAAAATATCCCATGAATGATATATAAATATAAACAAATGTGGATTTATCATAGTTTGCATAGATCTTGAAGACTTAAACCTTATTGGCATTCACTTGTGGGGACCAGGCTCAAGGTTTTGAAATAATATGAGGTTCAGACTGGGTTCAACAAAGGGATAATTTTTAAATATTTTTGGATTATAGGGGGTCCCATTTTATTTTTCAAAAAGGGACATGTTGATCACAACAAATGGATACTATGTAGGGAAAACATTGTCTAGTGTTTAAAACTAAGAATTACATATTCTCACTTTAAATCAATGAGATAAATAATGGAAATAACTTTAAATATAATAAAATAAGAAATTAAGTGCTGAAGTCTATTCCAACACATGAAATACTATGTTTTAGCTCCTCCAAGAAGTCACATTTGGTGAAAAAGTGATTTATTACCCTTCACCCCCTTTTTAATTCATGAAAAATATTTGAGGTAATTAAGGTGTTCAGAACTCTTGAAAGGTAATGCTTTTATTTATATTGGTTAGGGAACATACAAATTAGACATTACTATTTTATAATCTAGGCATTTATATCCTTGATAGATACAACTCTGAGTCCACTCCAGGCCTTGTTCCTATTTAACCCTAAAATATAGATTAGGGAATCTAGGGTTAAGGGGGTAGAGATAGATTAGGGCACAAGGGTAATAAACTATCTCTATAGTAGGCCAATTAATTTTCAATCTCAAATAAAAAATATTCTAAATTTGATATACTAAGATATACTAAACATAAAAATTATAGTTATACTAGATATTGCAATGGTAAAGAAAACAAGATAGTTAGATTACTATGTGAATTAAAATATGATATGGATCAAGATGGAAATAAACTAGATCTAGATTATGGATCAATCATCTAATTTTATAAATGATACCTTTATGGCATCAGACACTTGAATAAAACTTAGATTATTGTGTTGACACTTCTATCTAACCAGGATACATGGGTCTAATATGGAATATTTGATGGATCTAGCTATGACCACCTGGGATATTCTATGTTTTTTTGTCACTTTCACTCTGGTGTGCTCAAATATGGATCATGGGTTTTTGCTCCTTATCAAATAGTAAAAAATTTAGTTCTTCATCTTCATATTAGATGTAATAAAAATGGGTTAGTGGGATCATGGTGTCAAGATAGCCTCAATTAACCCTCTATCAGTGGATGTTAACTACGTACCCAATCATTCAAATACGGCCTCAAGATCAGGTAGTTGTCCCCTACATGTTGGATTATGTGTGTATAATTATGTAATATGTGATAAGAAAGTACATAGAGTGACCTATATTGTCACTTTGAAAATATGGCTCATTGGATGTCCCTTAATTACTTAGACCTCTAGATGTGTTATCCCCATAAATTATATGGAAACATTAGAAAATAGGGAAGCTTTACTCACTTGAATTATTGATTGAATATTTTTGGTATTTTGCCTTTTGAGTTGCTATGTCTATTTTAGGTGGTGAATTAATGATGATTGATCATGTATTTATACCAATATTTTTTGCGAATATCTCACATTAAAGTACTTATACTAACCATATGTACACATTTTATTTGAAAATTGGATGACTTTAGGGCATTGGACTCTTGCATCGGGATAGGACACTTGTGTCAACTTAGGCATCTGACTGGGATATAATTGTTTGGATAGATGTAAAACTAAGGTACTATATAATTTTGAAATAGTGTTTACATTTGCCCTCCCCTTTAATCTAGTTATGGAATTACTAGTTTAAAGGAAAAGTAATGCATACCTATGTGTGTATGATACACTTTACCTTTTCTTGAGTCCAAAATGAGTGTTTTTTTAGTGATTTCCCTAAAACCAAGATCATGTTACAATATATAATCTGAAATCAAAAGTATTGAAATGATTGGAATTAATAGAGATAAAGGTTTAGGAGTACACATGTGTATTGATGCAACAACCTTTCCTTTTATAAATTTTATTTGAAAATATGTGTCATTATGAATCATTAGAGTTGATATTAGGATAAATATAAAATCTAGAAAGTTAATATATAGAGAGAAATATTGGAGGACACATGTCACCAACCTTGGAGAAAAAGGTGAGTTTCCACTCAACATTTGAGATTATCTCAACCATTTAACCCATTCATAATTATAACCTAGTGAGCTTGAGTAAACAAAGTTAACTCACACTATAAATCAAGTGAGGCTAGATAATGTAATCAAATCCAACCTATAAACTCGGAAATATTGAGTGATTTAAATTTGGATAACAATGGTTTGTCAATTTGAACATAATATTGAATGCTAAAGATATGTGTATCACCTTTACTATTAGGGATAGGGAGATTTGCTTACACCATGATGGATGTGTCCAATCCTCCCCATTGACAACTTCCAAAAAAATATTACATATAAATTTCAAGGAGGTGACCATGTATTTCTATAAAAAAAGGGTGAAAATGGCCTCAAGTGATCCTACACATTTTGATGATGAGGACCTCTTTAATTAATCCTATCAATTTTTCCAAAAAATAAAAAATAATAACAAAAATAAAAAAATAATTGTAGCAATTACATGTTCTATTAGCTCCTTAGAATATATGCTTTTAGTTTCATGTTAGTGGATAACATATCATTTATTTATAAATACACGTGTTTCATGCATATTTTGAGTGTGATATAGGTGTACACAAATACATGATCTATATTTTTTCAGATGTTGGGTCTTCCTTCTACTCATGTCATGTGGACATTGGGGGAATCTACTTATTTATTCATTACACACCCAGGTTATATCATTCTATGATCATTTTGCATTAATATATTTGAGATTATATACTTACACATGCATTTATCCATGCTTATATGTTTTATAGTGTACTTAAGATGCTATGTACTTAGCATCTTTTGTTAACACATATATCTAGGGACTATTATGATATGTTTATGCTAGTGACTTAAGTTCTATGCTTTTCCTTTATGCACTTCTTTGATTGTCTTATCTTTCTTGTAGATAATTTCAATATGATCCATTTTTTCTAGCCCTCGTACCTATTTTTTCCTCTTTTAAATTTGAATATGTCATGCTTGGTTTTTTGGACATTTGACTAAGTCACGTCCCTTTTATTGTGTGACATTTGAACATGACCCTTGTTTAAGGTCTCCTTAGACCATTGTATTTTGATTTTATTTTGAGTTACCTTGTGTGTGTGCTTGATTTTTTATTGATCTTGTACTATTACTATCTATACATTACCATGATCTATATCATTCATGTTAGGACTTGATGTGATCACATTTTGCATGCTTTAATGATATATCTACCTAGATATGTTTTTACTATATGCTACATTATGCATTCATAGTTTACATAGTTATATTATCCTTTTGAGTTAAGGTAACTTCTAATTTATAATTCCCCTCACCTCAAAAGGGGGAATATTAGTGGGGTCATGTCATAGAGACATCGATTCCACTATTTTTTATAGTTCATAGATTCAAATATATAATCGAGGTAAGTTTTAGAAACATGTTCTCCATACTCATACTAGTTTCCAATTTCAAATATACATAGGGGCCATGTTTTAGAATCATGGTATCCATTCTTACACTAGTTTTTAGTTTCAAATTATGGTGGTGGCATGTTATGGAAAAAAATTATCCACACTTACATAGTTTCCCAATGGACCAAAATTCATAGTTATATGATTTATATATAGAATTATGGTAGAATTATATACATTGGTACCATTTTTATACCAAGGTTTCAATATGAGACAAACATAAGATGCATATGCTATGAAAAATGTACCTAAGTTATAAAATCCAATAAAATTTTAGATTTCAAACACTTATACAAACTTTAGCTCACCAAGTTGGACTGTTACAGACTATATTAAGAGAATTTACTATAGTTGTTGGTTCATTTTGGTATGGTTGAGGTGATTAAATCACTCAATATTTTCAAGTTTATAAGTTGGAATGATTACATCATCCAACCTCACCATATTTATAGTGTGAATTGACTTGGTTCACTTATGTTCATCAGATTATAAGTATGATTGGGTAGCATGGTTGAGATAATCTCAAATATGGATGGAAACTCACCTTTTTATCCAAGGTTGGGGGCATGTATCCTCTAGTATTTCTATATTTATGTACTTTACATATTTTGTATTTGCCATAATATCATATCTAATGCTTAATTATGATACATATTTTGAAATAAAATCTCAAAAAGGTAAGGCAAATTGCATTGATACATGTGTACTCATATTATATTCACTAATTATATATTTTAACATGCTTTTGGTTATAGGTCAGTCACCAATAAAGCACTCAAGTTGGACTGACATAAAGGCAATATTATACACATCCATGTATGTATTTTTTTATTTTAAAATATAAATTTCATTACGAGATTAAATGAGGGGAAAATGTATACACTATTTTCAAATTATATAACACCTCAATCTTGTACACTTGTAAAATACATATCATGGATGTACCTTCATCTTTTTAACCTTTCTTGCTACTAAAAGGCTTGAATACACTATCTCTCTATGCCAATTTGTTTATCTCTTAGTCTAACCGATGTTATTCTAATGAATCAGACCTTCATCATTCTTAAAATTTAGAAACTTTCTTATCTTCTATTTCTACAAGTTATGGACCTGTGCCTATTTTCTGCCTGCTAAACACTTGTGTTGTAGTTAGACACCTATGTCAATGGAAGTTCCTATCCCAATACAAGAGTGTAGTGCCCTAAAGTCATCAAAATTTTAAATTAAATGCATACTTATGGTTGGTATAAGTGCTTTAGTGTGAGATATTCTCTAAAAAGATTGGTATAAATGCATGATCAATCCTCATTCATTCCCACCTATCACAAACCTACCAACTCATAATGCAAAATACCAAAATCATTCAATAAAACATTCAAGTGATCAAAAATTTATTGTTTTATTTTATTTCCATATCATTCATAGGGACAAAACATATACAGGTATGAATTACGAAAAAGGCATCCCATGAGCCATATTTTCCAAGTTACAAGATAGGTCACTTTATGTACTTACTTATCACACATTACATATTTATGTACACAAGCACACACATAGGGGATAAATAAATTATTTTAAATTCTTCTTAAGAGTAGTGGTTATGTAGGCAACACCCACTAATAGAAGGGTATTTATGGTTAACTCAACACCATGATCTCACTAACCTATTTTTCCCACATCCACTACAAAGATGCACTAGGGTTTTTCATATTTGACAAAGAGTGACAACCCATGATCTAGATATGAGCACACTAGAGTAAAGTCAACACAAAACCCATAATATAATAATTGGTCACATCTAAATCCATTAGGTTTTATATACTAGACACTTAGATCTAGGTTAGATAGAAGCGTCAACATAATAGTCCGAGGTCGAGTAAGTTTCCAAGGCCACAAATGTATACTTTATAAAATTAGATGAGTGATCCAGAATCTAGATATAATTTATTTCTATGTTATGCCATATTGATTTTAATATGCATACTAATCCAACTAAGGATATTATTTTCATTATCATTTTAATATCTAGCATAGATACACTTTTTAGTTTTACTATATCTTAGTATATAAATTTAGAATATTGTTTATCTGAGTTTGAAAATTGATTGGCTTGCTATAGAGATAGTTTCCTTATGCCCTAGGTTATCTATATCCCCTTAACCCTAGATTCCATAATCTATATTTTAGGTTTAAATAAATCCATTGCTAACCATGCCAAAAAGCCTATGATGGAGTTTTCCAAAATCAACATTTATTCAAAAGAAAACTTATAATTTTCATGAGATTCTTAGACTTCTTTTTATTTTGATGTTTTTTTATATTTCTAATCCAAGAGGTTTGGGAGCTAATGCAACCAAGGTAAATGACTTATTAGCTAGTTCTTACCACTAGAGGGGACTCTTTTCTATTTTATGAATTCAAGATGACTTATTAGTATAATAATAGTGTATTATTGACCTATTGTTAGTAATAAAACTATACTTAATTCACATAATTAGTTTTGAATCAATTATTTCATTCTTGTTGGATATTGTAAAGCATTTTCCATGTTGATCAAATATTAAATAATGAAAACAATATTTTCTTGTTCTTGGTTCCTAGATTTCCTTTAGTGCTTCATCAAACATTTGAGGGGGGACAAATTATGGGACACATATGATGAGTCCATATAATTTCTCATTATATCCAATTAATGACCCTATTTATCCCTTATTAATGGATTTTAATGTGCATTTTATAACTTATTTCTAATCTAAAGAAGAAAATAAATATGTTTACCTTGATTAGTATGTGTGAGTCAATGTTACTTGTTGTTAACACTAATTTATAACCCTTAACATATAAAATCCATCAGTTCTATATGTATATATTTCATAAACACATTATTATCAAATACTATGATTTTGAAATATAAGTAGACCATTTAAGACTAGCTCTACAATCTATCAGCCTAGCTTTGAAGTCTATTAGTCTAGCTCTAGAATGTGCTAGTCTATCTCTAGAGTCACTCAGACTAGGCAAAATCCTTGTTGAAGGATGTTTTGGAATTCATACATTAATGAATACATCATTAATGCTTAATAAATAACCTTCTAAAACCATTTTGAGTCAATTTTAGATTCATGAGGAAAATTACCCTATATATTTTTCCTTTTTATACACAGTATTTATAGTAATATTTTGTAAAGACGTCACTATGAATATTGATAAAGTTAGTTCCCAGATCATTCATAAAATTGAAGATATTGTAAATATCAATAGTTAATGATATCTACAAGCACATCTACATATATATTCCACCATTTAATTTTGAAATGTGGAAGGATATTGTAACTTCTTTTATGTTTTGTAATAAATTAGATCTAGTTAGAAATATTGGTAGAAATTAATTATTTTAATCAACTATTGTAGAAGCATTGGGAAACATAACTAATATCTTCAATTTGATTTATATTTAGATAGTCAATAGTAAATTTGGAGACATTAAGGTTAAAAAATGTTGTTGAAGTAATTTTCTAGATTGTAAGCATTTTCTCAATTTAATGAAGATTTGATGTTCCTAAAAGACTAAGTGTGATCTACATCTTATTCCAAGGAATATCAAGGTCCTACTAGACCAATGGACTAGGATTATTTTATGGTATTTTATGTTTTTATTACTTTTATTTAATCTTCTACATATTTATGTTTACTTTATGATTTGATCTAGCTTGTAGGTCTATGTGTGTATGTTTATATTTCAAGATACTTCTATCTTTTGAATTCCAGCATTTCCTTTCTAAGAATTTATTTATAAGCACCATTTCAATGCAGTAAATAGATTAATGTGCATTTTTATTTATTAATAAATGTGTTCATTTTCAAAAACCATTTCAATTTAGCAAGTAGATTAATGTGTGTTTTCTATACCAACAATTGTGTTTACTTTTCTTATCAATGTTTCAATTTTTTAGAGTTTTTCCTTTCTAAATAATTAAATAAATTTCAATTAAATTTTATTAGATTACACCTTTATGGATAAATGATCCATAACTCCCCCCAAATAGAAAATTATTAGTCACTATTATTGACACCTTACTATTGACTATCATTGGACACTGACCTAGGTTTGATATGATATCAACAATTTGAGTTGATATAAATGAGTATAATGGTAAACTCATAATTTTTGGCACCACTGTCAAGGATTTTCAAGGTGTTATTAGGGTGTAAATCTTAAAATTGATAAATGATTTTAAAAATTACTATAAATCAAATAAATATATGAATAAACAAAGAGATTCAAAGGGACGATACATTCCAAAAATCCATCAATAAATAAAAATTACTAGTAAGTCATAAGAAGAAATTTCCCTAGAAGTCCTTCTAGGAAAATAACTTTAGACTGTTGAGGAGGAACCATTTCTAGACTCACTTAACTTTGGGATCATTCCCCAAAGGTAGTTGCATTCTTTCAAACAAAGTAATTAAGGCTAAAACATAGTGTAATATAGAGTTTTGAATATCAATAAAGCAGAGTTCCAACCACTTTTTATGATTCAACACCTCCTAGGATAACTCTCTACAACATCTTTTGGGAAACCATGAGAGACAATCTAGGAAACAATCCACTAAACAGGGCTATAAGAGGTAGAGCTCAACCACTAGGTAGAATGTTTACCTTTCTTAATATACTGGATCAAGATGAAAATTATACAATTAATAACATATCCCCATATATAATACTTAATTTTAGGGAATTATTTAAGAAATACCCTTATTATTTTCTATTTGAATTTATGGTTTTGTGTCAAACTTATGACTACAAAACTAACAATCATAAAATGAAATTGTTCCCTTCTACACTCAAGGATTCATCCATGATATGGTTTATGGGTTTATAACCAAATTCCATTCACACGTGGGATTACATGGATAATGTATTCTTTGATAAATATCAATACTATTTTATAGTAAAGGATAGAAAATAATAATTTTCCTACATAAAGCAAAAGAAAGATGAGAATATGGAAGACTATCTTGATTGTTTCCTCTTTGTAGATAGAAGATGTGGTTATGAGTTAGAGGAAGATATAATAAAAATATTTTTCTTATATTTATTATATGATTATTCTAGATAATATAACCTAATTATAAATGGATACATAAACAAACTTGGTCTCAATGATATAGTTGAACTATGTAGGAATTATTCAAGAATAAGGGCGAGTATTAGGAAAATGAAAATTGGAAAGGGAAGGAATAATGTAGGAAAACTCATGGAGGAATTTTAAAATACAAAAATATAAATTTTGGTCTAATTAAACATCACACTATATTACTTACAATAAAAATCTAATGCCACTACTAAATCACTGACTATGTATTGTCCAAAATGTAGATTGAAACATGCACTCTGAGATTGACCTCTTGATAGGACATACATGTGTAGTATTTGTGATATAAATTATCATGATAATAAAAACTATTCTCTCTTACATTCTCCAAAAAACCAACTAAAATAGGATACCCAATAAATATAAGAGCTTGATTACAAAGACAAGGAAATTAGTTTTTCTAGAATCAAAATCAGAATCATTTCATTCCAAGAGCTATTTCTAACCTATGGATGA
Organism: Torreya grandis; assembly: GCA_037957365.1. NCBI lineage: Eukaryota > Viridiplantae > Streptophyta > Pinopsida > Cupressales > Taxaceae > Torreya > Torreya grandis. The sequence continues at coordinate 2,498,892 of JARHVA010001287.1, read as the reverse complement.
TGTAATGGGATGGAAAATCATGTCAATAGTCATGGGAACTTCTAACATGGGGTCCAAAAAAATAGAAACTAGAACCATGGATGTCCCAACCTCATTAATAATCATGGATGCCCTAATTTAATCAATAATCCTAGGCAAACCAACAATGGGTACTCCATCAAGATTTTAATCAGCAAAGGAGGTATCCAAAAAAACCAAGTATTTATTCCTTCCCCTACCAATTATCCTCCATAAAATAAAAAATTAACTCATCCCTAGCTATCTGAATAACCAGTGTAAAATCCTAAAAATAGACTAGAAGATCCTATATATGGGACCAAGTAAGAAGGAACCTTAAGGGTTAGTGCCATTGATAATAAGAATGTCTAATTGATATCAGGTAAGACACTAAATATCCCCCTAATTACCATATTTGAAGTCCCAAATGAGAAACCAAACCTCCTATTGAGCCAATCAAGGAAAAACCTAATGAGGAAAAAAGAAAGGCCTTGAGAAACTAGTATAGTTCCTTTAACCATTCATTTTCTAGAATGACTTTAGGAGGACTGAAACAAAGGTAAATCTGATTTAGTCCAAGAATTAAAAAAATGAATATTTAAATACCATTATTTTAATCCGTAATATACCTTATAAAACTAAATAAATTCATCAAAGGATTGTGTATAAAAACTATAGGGAGAAGAAATTAATACCCAACCATACTAGTGGATGGTAAACATGTTAATTTATTTGCAAGGAAATTACTTATGCCCAAATATGGAGACCCTAAAATTCTAGTCACCACTTTGACTATAGGAAATAGATTAATACCCAATGTATTAGTGGAACTTAGAGCTTCCATCATTGTAATGATAATAGACACTTTAAAATCATTATCCTTTACAAGGGTATAACTTACTTCTATAATCATATGGATGGCAAACTAGTCCATTACCAAACTAGAAAGAACCATAGAGGACATCTTTGTAATAGTAGAATCATAGGAATACCTTATAAATTTCATGATACTACACGCTTAGCCTATAATTTATCTATGGATATGTTTGGTTGACTTGTGGCTTACACACCTTCATATTATCTTGTTGCATTTCTATATGTTCTTAGTATGGTCGACATATGGAATATCCTTAGCTAAGTAAAGTATATATAATATTTATTGGTTAGTATTTTATCACCATATTATGAATTCTATTTTAATTGAATTTTTTTGAGGTTTCCCCTTGACATAGCTCAGTCACAATATTTAAGCATTTTGCTCTTTCACCAATTATTATTATGGATCTATTTATTTTGCTCTTAAATTTATCATATATAATTATATTTTTGTGAATCATATAAGTAATTTCATTACAATTGATATTAGAGCTTCAATTTAGGCAAGTTTTTATGACACCATTTTTTTGGGTCTAGTGTCCTGAGCACTAGAAGGCTAAAAAGCATAACTTATGATCCAAAAGGAATTGAAGGCAAAAAAAATAAGTCTAGATTTTTTTAACCTTATGAAAATTAGTAGTCATTAGATTCATATTTTAGATATGATTGAAATTGTATATTATACTAGTACACTTTTTTGTGCTAAAAATTTTCACTCTTATACACATTAGCAGTCATTAGATTTGTCATGGGGAGGCAATCGCAATGGTATCATATGTTGATACATTATTTTTGAGTCATAACCCTCTTAGGATTTTTGCATAGTAGGGCCTAACACTTGTGGTCATGGGAAAGGGAAAGAAAAACCTAAAACTCCTCATAGACAATATAGAATCAAAAACTTCTGATCTAAGTATTTTAGAGATAGTTCAGCAACTTAAGTTAGAGTTACAGGGCATGGTGTAGAAATATGATCTTAATATGGTTAAAGGGGGCCTCACAAGGCTGAGAGGGGACCTAAATAAATTTTGGGATCAATTTCAATAAATCACTAGGAAATTGGCTAACTTTTCAATTCAAAAATTATAAAAAAAACCTCCACCACTTTAGTTTAGTTATTCTCTTCTAAACAATCATAACATCAACCATGGTATGAAGTCATTGTTTATAAAAGTGTACCTACATAATTTTTATGGTAATTATCCACTCACATGGATTACTCAAATTTAAAATTTATTTGATCTACATCAGACTCTTTCTTCACAAAAGGTGGTCATGGAATCTCTATATTTGGAACTTGAGCAATTTATTTGGTATCATTGGTTATGTGTTAAAAATAAAAAGAAGTGTCTATTGGTTTCTTGATATATATTTTCTAAAGAGATACAAATCTAATATCACAAAAATTTCTTAGAAAACTAATTCAACCAACTAAGTTATGAAAAAATGAGATGGTAAAGGATTACATTCATTAATTTCAGAATCTCTCCTTATGTGTGGTAGACATCACTGAGGAAAATTTGACTGACCTATTTTTGGGTGGCCTCAAATATAACATCCAATTTGAGGTTCACATGTTTCATCCCATTAATGTATATAAAACCATACCAAGTGTATGTCTAGTTGATTAAAAAGAGTTGATCAAATGAATACCTTTCACTAATGTGCGTAAACACACCTTTCCAAAACCATCATTTCCACAGCCTACTAGATTGACACCTCAGGAAGTTGAAGAAAAGTGTAAAAATGGTTTGTGTTCTATATGTGATATAAAATGGATAAAATGACATCAATGTGATAATAATAAGTTATTTTACATTTAAGTCACCAATGAGGAGGAAGATGATGACAAGGCTTTAGGGGTAGGTTTGGAAGAACTTGAGGATGAATCTGAAGGTTCTCAACCTATTATTTATTATCATGCACTTTTATTCATTATTACTCTTCAAAATATTAATGTGGTAGTTTTCCTAAATAAACAAAAGGTGACTATGTTAATTTATTCAGGGAGCACATAAATTCATCAAAATTAAGTTGGCTACTTGTTTGAATTGTTTCATTTACCTAGCTCTAGAATTTTAGGTCATGATTGTAGATGGTAGTACAGTCAATTGTTCTAGAAAATGCCATAGCATTAATGTTTTTATGGGATCCTAATTTTTATATTCCCCTATGTTTGATATTCCCATGGGAGGAGTTAACATTATTTTTGGAGTGCAGTGACTCACCACTTTGGGCACTATTGAGATGAATTTCTAGGAACTATTCATGAGGTTCCATTCAAAATGCATGACCTTTGAACTTTGTGGATTATGAGATAAATATCTAAAAATATTTAGTTCCCATAAAATGATGAAGATTATTAAAAAAGGTTCAAAATTATTTATGGCATGCTTATTTTCCATAAAGGTTCAATCAACCAAGGAGTCTGCACATCCTAATTTTCAAAGGATGTTGGATGACCATTATATTTTTTGGTAACATGACAAAAATACTTCCTCCAAGTCATGCACATGATCATGCCATCAATATCATAATAGGAAGTACACCACCCAAAATCAGACCCTATAAGTATCCCTATGCCCAAAAGAGTGAAATTGATAATATGGTATAGGAGATGTTGGAGGCAAGAATCATTTGACATAGTCAAAGTCAATATTTCTCCCCATTGGTCATGGTGTGGATGAAGGATGAAAATTGGAGGATGTACCTATACTAAAGAGAACTCAACAATTACACCATCAAAGATAAGTTTTTTATTTCAATAATTGTTGATTTGTTGGATGAATTTCATGGTGTTGTTTATTTTACCAAGTTAGATCTTCACTCTAGGTATCATCATATTTACATTTGTAATGAAGATATACCTAAAATAACTTTTAGAACTCATGAAGGACATTATGAATTTATGGTCATGCCTTTTGGCCTCAAAATTGCACCATCTACATTTTAGATTTTGATGAATACTATTTTTAGGCTATTTTTGAGAAATTTTGTATTAGTGTTATTTTATGATATCCTTATCTACAATAAAAATTGGGAAGACAATTTGAAGCATGTGAAACAAGTAATTTTAGTTTTGGTACAACATAATCATTATTCTAAACCTTCCAAATGCTCTTTTTCTATCTAATAGTTGAATTACTTGGGTCATATTGTTTCACATGAAGGAGTGAAATTTGATCCTAAAAACATCCAAGTGATGATGGAGTGGAAGGTTCCCAAGACCCTCAAGAACCTTTGAGGATTTTTGGGGCTAAATTGGTTACTCTCTTAGGTTTATCAAACATTATGGTAGAATTTTATCCCCACCCACCTCTTTATTGAATAAATACTCCTTCTAATGGATTTATTCAAATACCAAGGATTTGAACAGTTTAAAATGATGATGTGCACAACTCCATTTTTGGCTACTCCTAGTTTTTCAAAAAAAATTATTGTGAAGTGTGACACATTGGGACATGGCATGGGGTTTTTACTCATGCAAGAAGGTAGACCACTATCATTTTAAATTTTATAATTTAAGGGAAAAAATAGGCTCAAACCAATCTATAAGAAAGAGATGATTTTTATTCTACATGTAGTGAAGCAATTGAGACTTTATCTAATGGGTCATCACTTTCAAGTAAAGATTGATCATGATAGCCTCAAATATTTTTTGGAGCAACAATTTTCATCTAAAGAATAAAAAAATGGGTGACTAAAATGTTAGGATATGATTTTTAAATAGTGTATAAGAAAGGAAAAGAGAATGTGGTGGTAGATTCCCTCTCCTAATGAGATGAATAAATTGAGGCATTGTTATGCACCATGAAAATGTGGTAGGCAGATTGGCTAGAGGAAGAAAGATCTAAATGGGAGAATGATAGTGCTACTAATAACTTTATTCAAAATCTTTAATAGGGTTTTGATAAATCTAAAAAATTACATGGAAGGGGAACACAGTATAGTATAAAGATAGGTTATACCTCTGTAAGTATTTTATCCTCAAACATAAAATTATTCAAGAACTTCATGCCTCTCCACTTAGAGGTCATTCCATATTTTTGAAAACATATCATAGAATCAAGTAGGATTTATTTTGGGAAGGACTCAAGGGTTTGTCTAGAAATATGTGGCTAAATACATGATATACCAATTAAAAAAAGGGGGAAACCATTAAGACCTCAAGTCTTTTACATCCTTTATCCATTCTTAGCCAGCATTGGGAGGAGGTTTATATATATTTAATTACAAGGTTACCATGATTTAAGGGTAAAATTATTATCATGGTAGATATGGATCTACCAACCAATTATGCTCTTTTTTTTCCTTATCATATCCATTTGTTTTGAGTATATTAGCTTCTTTTTTTCTCAATACAATTAGTAAATTACATGGTACTCCAAAGATCATTGTAAGTGAGTGAGATCCCATATTTACTAGTAATTTTTGGACTAAATTATTTGCATTTTTAGACATCTAGTTGGATAATATCACATCCTATCATTCTTATTATAATGGATAAATATATTTAGTCAACAAATTTCTAGAAGGGTATCTTCATTATTTTATTTTTGATAGATAGGAAAAATGGGTTCATTGCTGCCACTTACTAAATGTTGGTATAACACTTATTTTCACACTTCTTACAATATATCTCCCTTTATGGTATTATATGGGTATCACACCCCATCTATCACTTTAGCTTTGATAGTGTATCCTAAGGTTCAATATGTTGAGAAACACATTCACCATCAACAAGAGGCACTAGTTAGTTTACAAGAGAATTTAATAATGGGGCAAAATATAATGAAGCAACAAGAAGGTAAACACCATAGTGAGTGGAATTTTGACATAGGTGATTGGTCATTTGCTCATTTACATACATATAAATAAATGTCTCTAAAGTAATATAAATAGGATAAAACATTGACACCTAAGTATTATGGTCCTTATCAAATCTTGTAGATAATTGGTAATGTGGCTTACAAGCTATAATTACCTCCATCAACTTACATACATCTAATATTCCATCTATATTATCTGAAGAAGGTAATTAGGCATATAAAGTTTCCACTTAGACTGAGTTACCTAAATTGGATAAAGAACATTGATTCATTTTGGATCCTAAATATATAATCCACATGCACACTAAGAAACTATATACCATATACATTAAGGAGTATTTGATCAAATAAAATAACCTACATTCTAAAGATGAAACATCAGAGGATGATGCATTCCTACAAAAACATCTTAGTTTGATTCAACATTCAAGAAAAACTATTTTTAAGGAGAAGGGAATGTTATTCCCTTAACCTATAGTGTGTCTAGGGATATGTGTGTCTAAATTATGGCTTGTACACCTTCATATTATCTTGTTACATTTCTCTATGTTCTTAGTATGGTCAACCTATGGAATAACCTTGACTAAGTAGGGTATACATAATAGGTAGTGGTTGGTCTTTTATCATCATATTTTTAATTCTATTATTATTTCATTATTGTGGATTTTTCCCCATCAAATTGGTTCAATCATAATATTCAATATATATGATCTTTCACCAATTATTGTTATGGATATGTTTATTCTTATCTTAATTCTATGATATATAATTATATTTTTATGAATCATATAATTAATTTCATTACACATGATACTCTATCCTAAGATTGAAAAACTATAATATCCATTTATCTTAGAGATACCATGGTTAGCCATGGTATCATCTCTTATATATTATAAGTTGGGAGACATGACATGTTGGCCAAAATTGGGCCACATACAAAACTTGTGCCTAGATGGATCAGGGCATTCTTTTAAAACACTTTAAGTAGAGTTATAGTTTATTTTATGATATAATCATGAAGGAGAAGACCTAATATCACTAGTAAGCTTTTGAAACACTTTAAGCAATCTTTAAAGTCAATATGATGATTTTTTGAGAAATAATCCTAAAACAGGTCTAGACTTGTAAGTGAAGGATCTAGTAGGTTTCCATGGTGATTTCAACATTCAAAGGCATGAATAAGGTTTTCATAAATATTTTTAAATTTATTATAGCCTATATGGGTCAAAATATGAAAATAACAAGCCTTTAGGAACCAGACCATCATGGCACATCATACAAGAATAAATAGGTCAGTTTGGTTATACATTTAATAAGTGTACTTGGGAGGCCTTTCAAATTTGAAAGATCATATGAAGATGGTGTATTATATTCCAAGTTAATTCCTTACAAATTTAGTGTCTTGATGTATTTTCTATCTTAAGATATAATCTTTCAAAAAATGATCTAGCAATGTGGGACGTGCTTGGGGATGTCAAATTAAAGCCATAGCAAATAATCATTTAAATTCAAAAATCTTCATAGGATCTTGAGATTGAACGTAGTGCTACCAAGTGTAAAAATATAATTATATTAGATCATAGATCAATGGCACATAGATAATAACTCAAGTCAGTGGGACCATCAAGATCAATGGCATGAGTTAAATCATTCAAAAATAGATCTAATGGTGAGAACAAGGTTAAATAGTCTGAGGATCCTAAGATGAAATGCAATGGTGACAAGTGTCATGATAATAGTGAATCAAATGATCAATGTCATGCATTTGATATTACAAATTAAATATCGATAGAGCATGTTCAACCATGAAAAAGAGATTGATGGTGCAAATCAAGTCAAAAGGTCAATGATCTTAGATTGCATACGAGGCCACCACATGGCACAAGAGTGATAACTGAATGAAGACTAGTAGTAAGATCCATATATTGAATGCAAGGTTTCCAAGTGTCATAATTTGGGAAGCTTAAATCAAATATCAAAGGAGTAAATTCATTCAAGTTTTAGGAGGCACAAAATGGTGACATGTGTTTGAATTTATGATAGTCATATTTTTTAATATGATAAACAACATGGTGAGGATGCCACATAGGCAGGCATATAGGATCAAAAGATTTTTTGGATCCAAATGGGATAATTCATAGATATGAGAACCAAATATGATTCAAGTCAAGCTAGAGCAGATATTTCAAGTTGGAGGGTTGCCATTAAAGCTTAGTTTAGACCTCTAGTTTAAAAGTTTAGAACCCACAAGACTTATTTTTTGAGGTTACAATGTTGTTTCATGATTGTGTTCATAATTATTTTAAGTGGATCCATATGTATAATTATTTCTTGGCTTCTATTATGCTCAGAGGTAGAATAGGTATTTTTAGGCCTAATAGAGAGCAAAAATGCATTACTAGCTGTTGAAACGAGGCTATGTACCCTAGTGGATCTTTGTAAATACTATGACTATATGAAAACCAATAAATGGGATTGGTTTTCATCAATAGTGAACCTATGTTCAGGGTTTGAGGTAGGGGTATATTTATGATTATAAAAATAAATGTCTTATCTTTAGACATGGTCATATCCTTGACAAACAAGTACTTATAATCACCTAAAGTAGACATAGTCATGGCTCTATCAGGTTCATGGATATGAGGATTTTATCCTTATAATGAATCCAATTCAAGGGTGGTGTAGAAGTTCAAAGAAAGAGATTTGGGGATTGGAAAGAGCAAGTGGAGCATTCAATTCTTTTTTAGAGCTTTTAAGAATTTTCCCTTCTTGGTAAGATCATGACTCATCATCCTCAACAAATTCTTATCTTCTTGTGTATTTCTCTACCAATGAGAGAGCTTGGTTACTATTATAGATAATTAAGCTTAATTTATTGATTAATTATGGGTCTTAATTGATCAAAATATGGTTGATAATTCATTTAAGGATGGTGGCAGCTCATTCATTGATTTTGGATTGTGTGCTTCTCCTCTCTTTCCCCCTTTCTCCCATACCTCTCATTCCCTTCCCCATGGTATGATATGCTCATTGAGACTCTTGAAGAGTAGGAGACTCTCATTTGACAAGGAAAGACCCTATAAAAATTTATAATAACCACCTATTGATTTAATAATATGATTTTTTACCTATCTCTTCCCTTTAACTAGTGTTTAGTAAGCTTGTGCATGATGGCTTTGTGAAGGAGATTCTTCCATATCCATTATCTTTCTTTATTGCCTCATTTAAGGTTTTTTAAAGATATTTTTAGGTCTAAACTTGTTCTCTTTCTACCATTAATATATGCCTGATGTGAGTCTTAAAATTCCTCTTTTCTTCATTCATTACTTCATGAGCTTAGTTTATGAAACACTTATGAAAATTAGCTAGTTTTTGAGATTATGTGAGCCAATATTGTCTTATGTTGAATTAGTGTTGGTTTTGAGCATATGTGGGTCTCATTTAAATTTGGTGAATTACCTTTTTATCTTTATTAATAACCCTATTCCCCCCTTCTAACCCTTTTCCATGTATAAGCATTAGTCTAGGTGATCTACCAAGAAGAAGTCAGCCTTCTCCAAATGTTCAACCTCACTATAAGATACCCATAGCCTGATGTTATTCCCATTTTATGGATTAGTTGGAGGGAGCTTAAATAACCCCCTAAATGGGTGAAAATTAATGTCATCACAATTTTTGGCACACTCAATGGGACCAATTTCAAAGAAGATTGGTCAATTTTGATGTTGGTTTGATCAATTTACAGTAGTTATAGCTTTCACACAATAGTATTTGGAAACTCCGAAGAACACTCAACATTTTGGTGGTAGATACATACCTATTCTCTCATGCTAAAGGTAACTACAAGATCAGCTTCTAGAGGTATTCCTTTTGAATTTGTTGAATTACCTTTAAACTCGGTAAAAAGGCTAGGATTTGCTAATACTCATCCATATAAAGGAAATTTTCCTCCTAAACCAATTTCAAATTTTACCTCTATAAAAAAGTCTTTGTTAGGTCCTTTCATTGCCATGGTATCCCCTAGAGCCTTTCCTTTTGTGGCTTTCAATGGATAGAGTCCTTTAGACCTCTTACAGTATGATCTTATTCTAGTGACAACTCTTAAAAGTGTTTCTTACTTCACTAGAGACCAATATACAACCCCTTTTGAGCACCTCAAATATATAGTCAATTTTTGCAATATTTTTTATATAAATTAGGAAAATGTAACCATCAAATTGTTGGCAATCTCTTTCAAGGGTAAATCCCTAGACAAATATATAAACCTTTTTTTTAACTCTATCACATAATGGGATTAGTTAGGTGATGCCTTGTGTAAAAGGTTTGAGGACAAGAGTGACCACTTGTCACTTACAGAATAGTTAATTGTAATCAAAAGGGATCCTCATAAGGTTATGTAAGATTTTAATTCAAGGTTTCAAAAGACATGGGATAGGATCCCAATCTCTATCAGGCCTACTCATAATTATGATTTCCTTTACTATCTAAAATATCTAAATAGTGACATTGCAATAATAATTCAACCTATTAGAGGAAACACACTACCAAATGCTTATGAGGTGGCAATCAAAGTAGAGAATTGTCTAGTATAAGTTGGAAAGCTTACACCTAGGCCATCAATTCCCTTATTTCCTGAGATTAAACCACCTCTTATCATTATTATTCCCCTTTCTATCATTCCACCTATGCCAACACTTGCTACCATACCTACACCAAAGTATGAAAAGGCTTCAACTAGTTAACCTAGTGACTCCCAAGAAAATAAGAACTTCCAAGAGCTTAAGATCATGTTTTAATCATTTGGAAATGAATTAGTGATTGTTAAGAGGTATAAATCCTATTTAAATAGACTTTATCAATCTCATTATCAACCTCAGTAGCAGTCTTATCAAGAAAATAGGCCACCCTATAAGGGAAATTTCCAAGGATAAGGGCAGCCTAACTATGTTACAAAAAATAATTATAATACAAATGTTGTGAGCACCTTTAATAATTTGGTCCCTACTCAAAAAAACATTACTCAAGAAAGTGAGGGTGATATGCCTTGGAATAAATAATTCACTCAATCCATTATCCTAAATATTGAGTTCAATCAATCTTTTAATGAGCAATAGCATCAGGGTGTTAGCTATGGGTACAATCAAGATCTTATAGCTCAGAACATAGAAATAACTATGATGACAAAACTAAAATAGCCTCAAAAAGGCATAGGTTCTAATGAAGGACCAAACTAGTTGGGTGCTACAATGGTTAATTATGAGAAATAAGGATGTTATGCATCCAATCAATGAGCTAGTTCTATCTAAACATACATTTTAGTGGTAGCTAATACAAGGTTCAAAAGAAGGAACATGGATGGTATTTAAGAAGTAGACAAATATCCTCCTATTATTACTCCATTACTATCAAAGCCAAGAGAACCTCTTATTGCTCCAAAATTTCCAATTACTCCAAAGAATAAGAACCAAGGGAATGCCTTTATCCCCCAAAACTCACAAGTTTAAAGAATAGTTATCACTCCCAAAGCACAAAAAAAATTGGTGGCTTTCCTATAAATATTTTTGAACAAATTAAAAATTCCAATGTGATTTTGCCAATGTGGGACATGTTATCTATGCCTGGTCAGGTAGATATCCTTCAGGAAGGTTTATCAAAGATCAATGTTTTAGACAAGCCACCGAGGAAAATTTAATTCTCACTAATGCAACCAAAGGACCTAATAAAGGACAATAAAATAATGTGGGAAAAACTCCTCCCTTCTACAGTTCTATAATTATTAGTGACTCTTTGGTACATAACTACTTGGTAGTCAGTGGAGAAAGTACTTCAATGATGCCAAAGTTAATATCAAATCAGCTTGGTTTAAAGTATGAACCCCAGTCTAAGGGAGTTTTGTAGCTTTATGGATATTCCACCAAACCATTTGGTATTATTATAGGTCTCCACTTGACCCTACATACTTATCCTACATACTTATGTGTTTTAGTGTTGATTCTAGATATGCCTTCTCATTTTGCTTTATGCTTATCTAGAGACTTCATAGCAAAAATTAGGGGTTATCTAGTAGTAGATTGGTCCTACATGGATTTCAAAAAAAGATATGTAACCAAGGTATCCATCAAATTTGGGCCTAATACATAATTTCATGTAGAGCCTTATGGGCTAGATAGCTCAAACATTAATTATACCATCCTAGATGAAGATGACCACTTAGTTAGTCAAGAACTAAACACTCATCCTAAAGAAATACTTGATTTGCTTTTGGATGAACTATGGAGTGAAAATTAGTTAATTTATCTTTATAAGGTGTTGAGGAATGATACATGGGAGTCTATTTATTGCATGAGGAAAATCAGTCCATACCATCCCTCATTAGGCCATAGAAAGATACTAGTTGTTTATGGAAATTGTTTTATGATGGCTCAAGGAGAAAACATGGGGTAGGTGTAGGTGTGATGTTAGTATATCCCTCAAATGATAAATACTTTTCCTCTTATAGGTTTCAATTTAGTTTTTCTTGCAATGCAACTGAGTATGAGGGTCTTATCCATAGCCTTCAATGGGCTAGTAAGAAGGGAATCAAGTAGTTACAAGTATATGGAGATAGTGAGCTAATAATATATCAGGTCAGAGGCCAAAATATCATAAAGAATCCCCTGATGAAATCTTATAAACATAGAGTGTGAGATATACTTGAGGACTTTGAAGCCTTCAACATCTAAATAGTGCCAAGAAGCTAAAATTATCATGTTGATAGGTTGGTAGCCATGGGATCTCAGTTTGACATCCCAAATGAGCTGAAAAAGACCAAAGTGTAACCACATGTCAAAATGGTGGTAAGACCATCAGTGCCAAATAATGAAGCTAATTGGTAGGTCTTTGATAGTGACAAGTAGATTACTTATTTCTTACAGTAGGAAGCAAATTTTTCCTTAATGAACCAAGGAAAATTCTAACATCAGTATGAGGAGCAAATTGTTCATCTAAAGTCTAACAAACTTCTTAAAGGGTTTGTTACCCTTGAAAATTTTCTCCATTAGGGAGACATATAAGGAAAGACAAGGTAGTAATGTCAACTAATGAGGAGTACTATGAAAGAGTTCTTATCCTCAAAGATAAGTTCCTCAAGCCTGGAAAGGTAAGCATTAAGGCTGAAAACCATGCTTTCATTGAACTCTGTAGGGAATATTCAATCTTTTTTGCTTGGGAATATAATGACCTAAGAGGTTTTGATCCCAAACTATCCCAACACACTATAAAATTGGATGCTAATGTCAAGCCTATCAAGTAGAATAAAATGCCTATCAACCCTAAAATTAAAGAGCTTATGAAGAAAGAGTTGACTAAATTGATTGAATCTAATATCATATTTCCCATCAAGCACTCCTCATGGGTAGCCAACTTAGTACCTGTGAGGAAGAAGAATGGGGAGATTCAGTTATGTGTTAACTTTAGGGACTTGAATAGGGTCTCTTTGAAAGATCACTTCCCCTTACCATCCATGGATAAACTCTTTCAAATAGTTTCTAGTTCAAAACACTTCTCTCTCTTGGATGGGCATTCAGAATACAACCAGATGATGGTGAGAGAAGAAGACTAATATAAAACTACCTTCACCACAAAATGGGGCACATATGTTTATAATAAGATTCCTTTTGACTTGTCAAATATTATGGAAACCTTTCAAAGAGCCATGGACATGGATTTTTAAGGATTACTAAATCAAATGGTGCTTGTATACTTAGATGACATAACAATCTTCTCAAAAGAAATCTAGTGAGCACTTGGACCACCTAAGATTAATCTTTGAAAGATGTAGAGAGTATGGGATCTCTTTGAATCCCAAGAAATTTTATTTTCTATTCGTAAATGCAAACTCTTGGGTCTCAAATTAGGGATTAGCCATTGACCCTGATAGAATAAATGTTATCTTAGCATTATTTTTGCCTAAGTATAAGAAGGGGATCTAGAGTTTCCTTAGGAAAATAAAATATGTGAGAAAGTTTATACCTAGTTTTGTAAACTTGGTCAAACCAATCATTTCCATGCTAAATAAGAACCAAGTGTTCACTTGGTTAAATGAAGGTAAATCAGCATTTGAAACTATCAAGCAATTCATTGCATAAGCATCCTTGATCATGAATTATAACTTCTCAAGGGATTTCATATTGTATGCCTTTGCTAATATTGATAATATATCAGCTATGTTGATACAGAATAATGGTGAAGGACTTGAGTATCTAATTACATTTTTTAGTCAAGGGCTTGAGGGGTATGAGGTAAATTACACTTTTATAGAAAAAAAGGTTATTGTACATTTGAGAAGCCTAAAAAAGTTTAGATAAAGGATCTCTAGTATCAAAATATATATGATGGTGTACCATCCTAGAGTAAGGGACTTAATTCTTAAAAAAGACTTGAATGAGAAGAGAGTTGGTTAGATTACCAAGGTCATGGAGTATGACGTGAAGATCAAGGTCACTAAGCTTGTAAGAGTCAAAGGCTTATGTTAGCATATGGTGGATGACCTTCATGAAGATAAATAATTTATTTTGGTGACAACAGATAACTCATAAATAAATGTACCTCCACCTCACATTAGTTGGCTCCATAATATAACACATTTCTTGATGACATGTGAGTATCCACAAGGTATAAATAAGGCAAAGAGAAGGTATTTTATAATTTAGTCCATACCTTATACATTAGTTTATGGGATTCTATTCATAAAGGACCTTAATGGAGCATTTCTTATTTGCATTGATAATGACCAACTGACAAGGCTCTTGGAATAATTCTATGATGGACCTGCAAGAGGCCATTTTGCTCTAAAAACTACATCAACAAAAGTGATGAGATTTGGTTATTACTAACCTAGTCTCTTTAAAGATGCATATACATGGGTTAGAAGGTGTCAAAAGTGTGCTCTTTTTGTAGCCAATTAAATATTGGTAGCCCTTCCTCTCAACCCAATTCAATTGGAGAAACCCTTCATGCAGTTAGGTTTGGACTTCATAAGAATGATCAATCCACCTTCTTGTTAGGTTGTGAAGCTAAAAGCTTCACCAGGATGCAAACAGGAGAAGTTATGGAGGTTGCAAAAGAGTTGCAAAGTGTCACAGACACCGGCATCAGTCAGGAAAACTAACGATGGCAGGAGGGAGACAGGAAGGCAACCGATGTCGGTCATGGATCGGCTGGCGTCGGTGCCCCTAGGCAGTCAGGGACCGGCATCGGTCACCTGTGGTTTGAACTGCGAGTATGTTACGGGCAGTTGGTTGACAAACCAAGCGTTTGCATGTTTAGAGTTATTCTTAGACTGAGATCTATAGATTTAATTATTGTATTATTGTCTAATTATTGTTTGGATGAGATCTATATATGGACTCATGATTGTATTGTAAAAGTGTGCTAGAAAGCCATAGAGCTATTAGAGAGAGCTAGTGTAGCTCCTCCTAGTTCCAAGGGGTGCTGAGTGTGTATGATCAGGGAGAGTTGCAAGGTCTGTAAGGTCAAGGAGCTGATCCACTGGGGTACTAGTTGAAGAATCATAAGGACTTGGTGAGGCAAGGATAAGGGTTCTTCAGGGGTGTAGAGATATCTACATGGTAAGTAAGGTCTAGTGATTTGCAGGTAGCAGCAGAGAGCAGGGGATCTACTTGGAGTACGGTTGTGTACATGGTGAACTGGCAGCGTGTTACTGACTGGTTGGAGAGGTGAACATCAATTCTATATTGGAGTTGATTGTTGGGACCAAGAGAGAGAGGGAAGAAGGTCTTGAGGTGTGGTGAACCTTTGAGGTGGAGGAAGAAGTGGCATCTTCCTTATTGTATATTCTTCTGAGTGATTATTAATACAATTATGTATTGTCTCTCATATTCCTGTGTTGTTTCATATTTCTAGTTACTTATTGATTCTGGTATAATTCTGTGTTTAGTTGCTAATACAAGAAGTAATCACATGTGTTCTAATTGGTAGAGCAAGATCCTGACTCAGTAGGGATTAGAGCATGTTTGTTGTTTTGGGGGTTTCCCTGACACATGGTATCAGAGCTTTTGGTTGGGTTACTAACAGGTGGTTTCAGATCTGGTAGTGTCTATTGATTACAGGTTACTCACAGGGGTTTCTGATTGAGTGGGAGTATAGCAATGGCAGAAGGAAGTAAGCTACGAATGGAGAAACTAAATAGCACGAATGGTCTGATTGATGGAAAGAAAGAGCAGGTAAATAAAGATTGTTGGTTGGTTGTAGATCAACAGGGAGGAGCAGATGTTGCAGGAGATGTTGCACATGATGTTCTGGATAAAGTGGAATCTTGGTTCACAGATTCTTTTGCCTCTTTCCATGCAGTTTGAAATAGAGCATCTTTTCATGGGTATGTCTTTGGAGACTTTGGAGAGATTTATTTAGGAGCTGGAGAGCCTTGTCAAATTATTGACAAAGGGGAAGTGAAGCTAAAATTGTAGATGGATGACACACAGTGGTTGAAGGAAGTCATGCAGGTACCAGTCTTGGAGATGAGTCTAATTTCTTCAAGAAATTTGGGTGATGGGAGATGTACTGTAACTCTCACAGTGGATACACTTGAATTAGATGGTGGTAAGAAAGTAGGTATCATTTATCTATCTACTTATATTACTGATTCACCTTTTGTTACAGAGATGTGTCTTTGTAGGCTTGGTTACATATGTAGAAGGAGAATGCAGGTTCTGAAGTGGAAGATAGATTTTTTTGACAAGCTAAAGAACTGGAAAGCCTTGGTGTTCATGGAAGAGATGACAGACAAAGATCAGGTGAGAGAACTGATTTATTCTGAGCAAATCAAGGTTGATTTTATTAGGACTTTGATCCATGGAGAGCTCGCGGGTAAAAATTTATCACTCACAGATGAACACAGGTACCGGCGTCGGTCATGAAGGAACCGACGTCGGCAAAAAGGATACCGGTGTCAGCGAGGGAGACGACATCGGCAGTCAGGGTCAGTGCAGGGAATCGACATCAGTCAAGAGCAGACTGGGAGATGGCCAAGATCGGTCACTGGAAAGGATATTGGGTGAACAGCAAGTCTCAAACGCTCATGTGGAGGTCAAAAAGGGTAAGTGAACCTCATATTCATTGTTCACCTTCTTTATATTGCTTACTAATGGTCAAGAACCAGGAAGATGGAAGAAGTAATGCACGTAGAGTCCAGATACAGTGGGAGCTTGGCATGGATGAGGAGTGTGAGTCCTTGCAGAAAAACCAAACAAGTATTTGTTGGTAGAGTTGTCAGCTGGAAGAAAGCACTGAGAGAGATGGACTCCCGTTTTAGAGAAGAGAGTGGATGGATACATGAGACAGAAGGCCAAGGCATATGGTCTTGAGGAAGCTGTAGGACAGTGGTACAGGTTTTGACAGGTGGATGACTAAGCATGGCTTCAATCAATGTCAGTGTAACTATTGTGGTTTTGTTCTTACCAGGTGGATGATGAGTCGTGACATTATCCAGTTACTGTATGTGGATGGTTTGCTAGCAGGTTTTGTACATATAGGGATTTGCTGAGCTAAAAGGTAAGGTTAGTTCAGAGGTGTGTCATGAAGAATTTGGAGCAGTGAAATTCTTTGGCATAAGAGACATGGAGATTTTATCTTCAGTGGGAGCTGGTGTGAAGACGGTGTTGGCGAGGTTCATTACGCAGGATGCAGAATTGGTAAGCACACCAATGGCTGGACAGTTCAAGCTTGGCTTGAAAAAGGGTTTGAAATCACATAAGGTCTATTGTAGGCCTAAGTTTTCCCAATCAGTGGGGGTTGTTGAAAAGTATGGAGCCAATTCGAGGAAGGAGTACTGGAGGGTAGTTCAGTGGGACTAGCAGCAGGGATTCTTGTTGCGCAGGGTCAAGTTCTTCACTACATGGATGTGTAGGTTCGGATGTGGCAGGTTACTTGAATGACAGGTATAGCATCACAGGTTGTGTGGTGGTTGGTCTTCAAGATTCATCTTGAAGAGGGATACAAACTAGGAAACAAATTAGATGGGCTATAGATACAGGTACAAGTGCAGCTGTTTATCTCCAAGTGGGAGATTGTTAGGTTGTGGAGCTAAAAGCTTCACCAGGATGCAAATAGGAGAAGTTATGGAGGTTGCAGAAGAGTTGTAGAGTGTCACAGACATCGGTGTCGGTCAGGAAAACCGACGATGGTAGGAGGGAGACAGGAAGGCAACCGACGTCGGTCATGGATTGGCCGGCGTCGGCACCCCCAGGCAGTCAGGGACTGGCGTCGGTCACTTGTGGTTCGAGCTGTGAGTATGTTACGGGCAGTTGGTTGACGAACCAAGTGTTTGCATGTTTAGAGCTATTCTTAGACTGAGAGCTGTGGATTTAATTATTGTATTATTGTCTAATTATTGTTTGGATGAGATCTATATATGGACTCATGATTGTATTGTAAAAGTGTGCTAGAAAGCCATAGAGCTATTAGAGAGAGCTAGTGTAGCTCCTCCTAGTTCCAAGGGGTGCTGAGTGTGTATGATCAGGGAGAGTTGCAAGGTCTGCAAGGTCAAGGAGCTAATCCACCAGGGTATTGGTTGAAGAATCATAAGGACTTGGTGAGGCAAGGACAAGGGTTCTTCAGGGGTGTAGAGATATCTACATGGTAAGTAAGGTCTAGTGATTTGCAGGTAGCAGCAGAGAGCAGGGGATCTACTTGGAGTATAGTTGTGTGTTTGGTGAACTGGCAGCGTGTTACTGACTGGTTGGAGAGGTGAACATCAATTCTATATTGGAGTTGATTGTTGGGACCAAGAGAGAGAGGGAAGAAGGTCTTGAGGTGTGGCAAACCTTTGAGGTGGAGGAAGAAATGGCATCTTCCTTATTGTATATTCTTCTGAGTGATTATTAATACAATTGTGTATTGTCTCTCATATTCCTGTGTTGTTTCATAATTCTAGTTACTTATTGATTCTGGTATAATTCCGTGTTTAGTTGCTAATACAAGAAGTAATCACATGTGTTCTAATTGGTAGAGCAAGATCCTGACTCAGTAGGGATCGGAGCATGTTTGTTGTTCTGGGGGTTTCCCTGACACTTCTAGTGGGGGGCACAAGTGGGTACTCACTACTAATAACTACTTCACCAAGTGTGTGGAGGAAATTTCTATAAAATAAGCCAATGAAATAGAATTTTTGGACTTATATGATAGTATAATAATGAGGTTTGGTATACCAGCAATAATAATTTCAAATAATGCCTTAGAATTTATTGGCATGAGAATAAGTGAGTGGGCACTCCAACTAGGCATCTACCTTATCACATCATCAAATTACTACCCCCAAGGCAATGGACTAATAGAGTTAACAAACAATTACTTGATAAGGATCATCAAGAGGATTATGGAAGAGAATCATAGAGTATGGCATATAAAGTTAAGGATACCCTTATGGGCTGATAGAATGACTTCCAAAGTTGACATTGGCAACTCACCATATATCTTTATATATGGGAGGGGTAAAATTGCCCATATCTCTTGAGTTGCTTGCCTTTGAGTTAACCCATCATCTTGAGTTGATGGAATGTGAACCTATGAGCATGATGATGGTAGAGCTCATGGAGCTTGATTAAATAAGGGACCTTACAATTAAGACACTAGAGTCACATCAAGCTCAAGTCAATATAGATTTTGAAAAAAGAGCCATAGCAAGGGACTTTAAATAAGGGGATCTAGTCCTCAAATGGGATTCAAATAAGGATAAGATAGGTAACCATACCAAGTTTGACAGCTTATAAAGTGTCCCTTACTTGATCCATGGATGTAAATAGCATAATACTTTCAACCCCAGCTGGATGGAGAGGTATTACCCATCCTAGTTAATGGAATTAATTTAAAGCCTTGTTATTAAAAGAGTCTACATTAATTGTATATATTAGATTATATTTTTATGTTTTCCTCTAAGTGCCATGTGTAAATCTTTTCAGTTGTGTGTTTCCCTTCCATAAGTGTCCTGGGTATAATGTTATTTTTATTTCTTTTGGTCCTTATTGCTTTAAGAAGAGGTTTTAAAAGGAACATCCTTGTATACGTTTCATATTATCTAGAAAAGAAATAATTTTGACTTCATATTCCTAATGGATTAGATGAGGTAACTAATCTATTGCATAGCAGGCATGTAACCACAAAAGGTCATTAGAAATGTTGACCAAAATTGGCCCACATACAAAACTTGTGCCTAGATGGATCAGGTCACTCTTTTCAAACACTTTAAGTATAATTCTAGTTGAGTGGATTATCCAATGGTGGAAGGAGAAGACCTCATATCACTTTCAAGATTTGAAACACTATAAGTAAGCCTTAAGGCGAATTTGATGATTTTTTGAGAAATAGGCCTAGAGCAAGTCTAGAATTACAAGTGAAGGATATAGTAGGTTTTCATGGTGATTTGAGAATTAAGAGGTATGAATAAGGTTTGTACAAATATTTTTAGGTTCATCATAGACTTGATGGTTCAAAATATGAAAATCACAAGCCTTGAGGAACCAAACCATCATGGCACATTATGTAAGAATGAATAGGTCAATTTGGTTGTACATTTAATAAGTGTACTTGGGAGGACTCTCACAGTACAAATATCATGTAGAGATGATGTATTTTATGCCAAGTTCATTCCTTATAAATTTTGTGTCTTGATGTATTTTTTATCTCAAGATACATGCTTTTAAAAATGATCTAGCAATGTGGGACATGCTCAGGGACATCAAATTAAAGCCATAAGAAATAGCCATTTGAATTCATAAATCTTCAAATAATCCTAAGAGTGAACACAATGATATTAAGTGTCAAAATATCATTGGATCAGATCATAAATCAATGGAACATAGATAATATCTTGAGTTAGTGGGACTATCAAGATCAACAGCTTAAGTTAAATTGTGCAAAAGTAGATCTAACGACAAGCATAAGGTCAATAAGTTAGAGGATCCTCATATGGAATGTGTATGTACTTGTAAATTAATCATGTCCATAAATCAATCTTGGATCAAATGGGATAAATTAGACCTACACTTTCAATTAAGGATCATACAATTGTTAAGCAGGAGCATGATCAATGTGAGGATCCATTAGACTTGATTAGGTGATCACTTGTCACAACACATCATGTGAGATATGGTTCCAAATATTATATTCTAACATAATCACATAACAACCCTAAAAGAGTCTTATGATTTAATATTTCACTAATCTAATAACAAGAAAAGTAAATCTAATCTAGTGCACACCAAAGCTTGTGACACAAAGTGGGGGTTAGTAAAGCAAAGCAATCAAAACATGTATAGAGAACATCAAATAAATTAAGTATGAATAACACCCTAATACATGGAATATGAATATTAGCATTAGTCAATCCAACACTTATGTTACTTCTATCTACTAAAAGAGAGGAGAAAAAAGTTAGAATATACTTACCTAAATGTGAACCTGTCGAGACTCAATCTCTCCCTTGGCTAAAGGGCTTTGTAAGAGTTCATTATTGTTCATAAAGATCACTTTTTTAGGCCAAATCATCCAATACATATCCATAAGACTAGATTCTCCAAAATAAGAAACCTAAACTAAGTCTCCTCAAGTAGAATGATGGAAGAATAGGTTGTGAAGAAGCATGAGTGAATAATAACTCTTGATTGAATATTATAATAATGACTGAAATGAACTTGTATATATAGGTATAAATTACCCTAAAATCATTAAAATATATTAGTTATGTTAGGTCATCCCAGTTGATGTAGCATGTTTTTGAGCTAACTCACTAGGTTTATGCTAGGTCAGCTGGAAGGCTAACAAACCAAAAGAGAGAAAGAGTCCCTAACTATACTAGGTAAACCAGGTTGACCTAGTATGTTGAATAGGTCAAAAGGGTTACAAAAAAGGAAATTAAGGATAAAAAGAGGGAAAATACTAGAAAACTATGTAAGGGAGGAGAAAAAACTTAGGGAAAGGTTTGTAAGAACTAGTTTAATTGGTAATAATATGGCAAAAAAGGATAAAAATCCTGTGAAGCACCAAAGGTTTGCCCACCCCTTTCTTAGTTCACCCTTTAGGGCATGCACTTAGAGAGATTGAGTCTCTATGGGTTCCTATAAGATGTCAAGCATCATTATTTGATCAAAGTTAAAAATATTATGTAAATATAAAATGTAATGGTGATAAGTTTCATGATCACAGTGAATCAAAGGATCAATGGCATGCATTTACTCATACAAATAAAAGATTGATGGAACACATTCAACCATGTAAAGGAGATAAATTATGTGAATTATGTCTCAAGGTCAATGAGCCTAGACTACATGCGAGGCCACCACATGGCACAAAAGTGGTAATTAGATGAAGATTGGTAGTAAGATATATATATTTAATGGGGGGTTTCCAAGTGTCACAACTTGGGAAGCTCAAATCAAAGATTAATAGAGTAAATTCAATCAATTTCTTGGAGGCACAAGATGGTGACATGTCTCTTAATTTGTAATGTTCATATTTTTTAATATGATAAATAACATGTTGAGGATGCCACATAGGTAGGTACATCAGATCAAAATATTTTATCGACCTAGATGAGCGAATGCATAGAGTTGAGATCTAAATATTATTTAGGTCAAGCCAAAGTAGATATTTCAAGTTTGAGGGTCACCATTAAAGTTCAATTTAGACCTTTGGTTTGAAAACTTAGAACCCACAAGACTTGTTTTTTGAAGTTACAATGTTGTTTCACAATTGTGTTCATTATTATTTGAATATAATCCATGTGTATAATGAGTTCTTGGGTTCTATTATTCTCAAAGGTAGAATAGGTCTTTTTAGGTCTAATAAAGAGAAAAAATGGGTTACTAGTTGTTGAAATGAGGCTATGCACCCTAATGGATCTTCATAAAGACTATGACTATATGAAAACTAATAAATGGGATAAATTTTCATCAATAGTGAACCTATGGTCAGGGTTTGAGGTAGGGGTAGATTTTTTATTATGAAAATAAATGTCATATTTCAACATGTTCATATCCTCAATAAATAGGTACTTGTAGCCACTTAAATCAGGCATAATCATAGCTCTGTCAAGTTTATGAATATAATTATTTTGTCCTTATAATGAATCTAAGTGGAAGGTGGCATAGAAGTTCCAAGAAAGATATTTGGAGATTAGAGAGAGTAGGTGGAGTATTCAATTCTTGTTTATATCTTTTAAGGATTTTTCCTTCTTGGTAAGATCATGACTCATCATCCTCAACAAATTCTTGTCTTCTAGTGTATTCCTCAGCCAATAAGAGAGATTTAAGACTATTGGAGCTAATGAAGGTTAATTTATCAATGAATTATGGGTCTTAATTGATCAAAATATGGTTGAGAATTCATTGAAGTATGGTGGTAGCTCATTTATTGATTTTGGATTGTGTGCTTCTCCTCTCTCCCCCTTTCTCCAATACCTCTCATTATCTTCCCCATGGTATGATATGCTCATTGAGACTCTTGAAGAGAAAGATACTCTCGTTTAACAAGGCAAGACCCTGTCAAAAATTTTAAGAACTACTTTTTGATGAATTAAGATGGTTTTTTACCTATCTCTTGCCTTTAACTAGTGTTTAGTAAGCTTGAGCATGATGGCTTTGTGAAGGAGATTCTTCCATATCAATTGTCCTTATTTCTTGCCTCTTTTAAGGTGTTTTTAAGATATTTGTAGGTTAGAACTTGTGCTCTTTCTACCATTAATGGATGCCTAGTGTGAGTCTTAGAATTCCTCTTAGCTTCATGCATTGCTTCATGAGCCTAGTTTATGAAACACTTATGCAAATTAGTTAGTTTATGAGATTGTGTGAGACAATACTATCTTATGTTGAATTAGTGTTGGTTTTGAGCATATGTGAGTCTCATTTAAATTTAGTACATCACCTTTTATCTTTCTTAGTAACCCTATTCCCCCCTTCTAACCCTTTTTAAAGTATTAGCATTAGTCTAGGTGATCTACCAAGAGGAATATGACCTTTTTCAGAGGTTCAACCTCACTATATGATACCCATAGCTTGAGCTCATTCCCATTTTGTGGCTTATTTGGAGGGAGACTAAAAACCCCCTCCATGGTGAAAATTAATACCACAACATGACCATTTAAAATAGGATAAAATAAAAATGAATTCCCTTGTACCCACCTACAAAGCCTTCTCTAGACTCTTTAAATCACATATGGGTAGATGGAACCAAATAAAATAGTAATAGCCCACACTAATTGTTCATAATAGTGGTTGAAAACCATGTAAATGATATAAAGGAATAATTGATAAGAGGTATTGAACATACCATTCTAGCTCTGGAGTCCACTATTCTATCTCCAAAGTCCATCAGTCTAGCTCTCAAGTCCACTAGTCTGGCTCTAGAGTCCACTAATTTAATTTTGGAGTCCACTAGTCTAGCTATATAGTTTGCTAGTCTAGATTCAGAGTATACTAAACCATACTATTTATGTCACATAATAAAATTTTAATCCACTCCTAATGATATTTACAATCACACACCCTTCTAACAAATCATTTTTAAGTGGGCATAAGATAATCAAGACACATTTCTAATAGCCTTCTAGTACCCATTATCTGGGATCGATTCAAAAGGTGAGTCCTTTTTGAAAAACATAACCACCTTCCATATTATCCTACCACATCCATTCCCTTTAAAATTAATAATGAAATAATATATTTAGTTCAATTCCATTTAGCCTAAAACCAAACAAATAGCTTCCCAACCAAGAAAATGATAAGTATAAATAGTTGGTTAAACAATGAGTAAGAAGCAAAGGTAGTTGATATCTTAAGGAACCATAAAAAATCCTTCTCATGGGAATATAATGATATGAATGGAATTGATTTGAGTATATTCACCCATAATATCTACATAGAAATTACCAAACTATTTAGACAATCACAAAGGAGAATCAACCTAATGTTAAGAGACATTGTTAAAATAAAGATAGAAAAACTATTATAGGTGGGATTCATTTACCCTATATCAAATAGTCAATGGGTCTCACCAATTTTTATAGTACCAAATAAAATTTTCAAATGGATAATATGCATAGATTACATAGAGCTTAATAAGGCCACCATGAAAGAATATTTTCCTTTGACCTTCATATACCAAGTTCTAGATAAACTGGCTAAAAAAAAGTACTCATCCTTCTTAGATGGGTTCATTAATTATAATCAAACAAGAGTAGTTATATAAGATCAAGATAAAACAAATGTTTCATGTCCTTAGGGAACATTTTCATATAGAGTGATACCCTTTGGTCTATGTAATGCATTAACTACCTTTCAAAGGGTAGTTTTATCTATTTTTTTTATTTAACCAATGATTGTGTAGAAATTTATATGGATGATTTTATAGTACATGTAAATTCATTTGATGAACCCTTAGATAATTTATACAAAGTAATAACTATATGTTAGTAGCATCAATTATCCTTGATCCATGAGAAATTCATGATGATGGACAATCAAAGAATTATCCTAGGCCATCACATCTCAACCCAAGAAATACAAGTTGATCCTAAAAAGATTTGAAGTCATCTTTGACATGTCTACACCTAAGAATAAAATTTATATCAAAAGTTTTCTAAGACATGTATTATAGACATTTTATAAATAAAATTATTAGAGCTTCTGCACCTATGTTTTTTTTGCTTACTAAGGATAGTGAATTTTTGTAGACTGACAAGTGCCAATAGTCTTTTGAGCCAATAAAATAAAAAGTAATCTCTACTAAAATTTTGAGAGGTACTAATTGGGAGAAACCCTTCCACATACATACATATGCCTCTAAAAATTATATGGGGGGTAGTACTTGGATAAATATAGGAGGAAGGAAAGATGTATGCCATTTACTATACTCGAAAAACTTTAACTCCCACTAAGATAAATAATACCACTACTAAGAAATAATTCTTAGCTATCATATCTGCCAAGAACAATTTTCATCACTATGTCAATGGATATAAAATCTTTGTTTATATAGATCATTCAACCATAAGATATGTAATGAATAAGCTAGTGGTAGGAGGTAGGGTCATTAGATGGATATTCCTCTTATAGTAATTTGACATTAAAATTATTGATAGGTTCGGTAAATTTAATGTGGTTTCAAATTTTATATCAAGGTTAAATGTTTTAGGTGAACATGAACCAATTGAATATAGCTTTATAGATGATCAGTTATTCACAATTTCAACACTCTCACCATGGTTTGCTAATATAGAAAACTACCTAGCCATAAGAAAAAAAATTATTATTTTATTATTAAAAATAGAAAACATTTGGTTAGGAATAGTGATCACTTAAAAATGTTTAATGATGTTTTTTTTAAATGTAGACCTGGTTCAGTTCACAGGTGTGTAAGAGAAAATGAGATCTATGACATTATAAGAGCTTTTCATGATGAAGTAGTGGGTTCTATTATTCAACTAAAAGGACTATTCATTAGATGTTCGAAGCTAGATACCATTGGCATTCACTTCACAAAAATCTGGAAATATATGTATGGTAGTGTGATCCTTACCAAAGGATGGGAAAATATACCCTATTAAATGAAATGGATCTCCATCCTCAAGTGGTTCTAAGATATTTTGAGAAATGGGGATTGGATTTTGTTGGTCTTATTGATCCACCATCCTAAGGAAAGGATTATCTCTTTGTATACACATACTATGTCACTAAATGGGTAGAATTCCAAGCTTTAACCTTTGCAAGGTAAGAATTAGTTGCTAACTTTTTGTACCACAAGATCATGCAATGTTTTTGAGAACTAAGAGCCATACTATCTAATCAAGGATCTCAATTCATATTTAATATTATTAAATTTGGTATATAAAACTATCATATCACCCACAATAAATCATAACCATACCATCTATAAGCTAATGGTCAAGTTGAGGTCAATAATAAGGAGCTAGAGAACATCTTAACCAAGATAATCAACATCAATAGAAATGATTGGGTAAGAAAGTTACCTAAATTAATATGGGCTTATAATACCACATGGAAAACCACCACAGGTTTATCACCATATGAGCTTGTGTTTGGAAATAATACTCTCCTTCCAATTGAGTTTGAATTATAAACCTTGCAAATAATAACATAAGTGGGCATAGATTTGGATGAACTATAAAGAGATAGGATTCTTCAAATCAATGAACTTGATGTGATGATGTTGTAAGATTTACAATAAACTAAGATTTTGAAAAATTAGAGGAAATAATGGCATGACACTCACATAAAATAAATAAAATTCAAATATGGATATTTGGATTTTCTATTTGATTAAATGTACCAGTATTTCAAAGGAAAACTTTGTGCTAGATGGTTGGGACCCTATCAAGTAGAAAATATCTTTGATAATGGATTAATTTAGATTTTATCAATTGATGGATGGAAATTAGAGAACACTCTTATTCAATAGACTTAGGATAATAATTTATCATAAACCTCCAAGCAAAGAGGAATTCTTTAGGCAAATTAAGTCTCAAAAGTAATTTGGCTACATAACATTGTTCTTCCATTATAATCAAAGGATGGGATTTGAAGATTAATAAAGGAATCAGATTGAAAACCAATAAATGACAATCCTCCTCAAAGAAAATATAAAATTGATATGTGTGTGTGTGTGCGTGTGTGTGTGTGTGTGTGTGTGTGCGTGTGTGTGTGTGTGTGTGTGTGTGTGTGTGTGTGTGTGTGTGTGTGTGTGTGTGTGTGTGTGTGTGTGTGTGTGTGTGTCTGTGTGTCTGTGTGTCTGTGTGTGTAAGGAAAAAAAGGATGAAAAGTTGAAAACTAGAAATGACAATTTTGAAAGAAGTAAAGCAATAAAAGTCATGTTTTTAAGCATGTTGTATATTATCTTTAAATGAATTGATGTGGTATTTTTCATATGATAGGTGGAAACATAAGTGGACAAAGACAACATTACAACTGAGTCAAGGTTTGATATATTTTGTTTTCAATGTATACGATTAATTTTAAGTTATTAAACAGTCACATTCACCCATTTTTGAAAGGAGATTTTTTTAAAAATGGAATGTACCATAAAATGAGGATCATTAATAAGTAAATTCCAAAAATTGAACACACCTTTTCCAAGTAACATATGGCCTATTATTATAAATAAAATTTAAAAAAAAAGGTATTATGTCATTGGGATGATGTAATCAAAACAGTGATGAGAAAAATCATTTTTCACCTACACCATGATAAGAATTGACAAGTAGGTCACTTGTAAAGGTTGAAACCACAATATCACATGATGAAAATGATAAATTATGATTTGATGTGATTTTCAATATCCCCACATGAAGTAATTATTACCTTTTTCTCCCAAAAATGGTCATATCTAATTATTACTTAAAGCTTCAAGATATGCCCAAAGCCAAGGAAAATTAATTGCAAGAGTTGTCTTAAGCATTCCACACTTATTTTGAATCTCTCTTAATGACAAGAAACCTAATATTCTACTTGAAAACTAATTCCACCTTTTAAAATATCTCTTCACAATCTTGAGTGTCAAAAACCTCTAAAAATAAGAGCTAAGGAAGATGGGACAAAAAAAGAAATCTAAGCTAAAATATGCACATTTGTTACTAGAAGATGAAGTAATGGTTTTCATCTTTGAATTAGGATGGCTATAATTTTTAAATAAATTTCAAGGACATGATGAATTACTTGACAAATAACTTATCATCAATATCAAGAGTGATCACACCAAGGTGAGAGGGGTCAAAATACCAGTGAGCAACCCAGTTATTAGTGAGATTTTAAGAATTTCAAGTGAAGGAATTAGGATTACATGTAGATACACCTTCAAGGACTTGATTCAAATATTTCATGAATAAGGGGAACCTATTTTTGAGATAATTGAAAACATTAAAGGAGTTGATAATGGAATCAAGAGACAGAGAAAAAGTCTACTAGAACCTTAGAATATAACTAAATTTTGGGTTATAAAATATTTTACTTGTGATGGAAAATATAGCTCTATCAATTACATTGCAATGAGAATCCTTACTTGCCTTAGATAAGGAATACATAAACAAAAATGGAAAGTTAATTTGATTGAATTTCTACATGGAGCCATTAGGTCATGATGGAAAAATATGTGTAAATAATTACTTCCATTAGGCATCATGGTTTTATTCACCTCATTTTCCAACATCATCTCATGAAGAGACTAGATGGAGAGGTTTCCTAGGAATAATTCCTTATAAATAATATAAAAATTAAATATAAGAAACAAAAATACCTCTCTATTATTCCCTTACACCAAGGTCTAGTTTAAAATAAGGAACCTCTAGTGAATATCCAACTCCAAAGGTAAGGAATAGAATTCGAAAGGAGGGGTACCTAGACCTAGCTCTGAGGAAACCCCAGAACTAAAAACTACCCAAATACTTATCTTTGAAATCTATGATGAAGAAATACCAGCCCTAGGAGTATCACCTTTTAGGGTCTTGAGGAGAAGTTCAAGAAGGAAGACTTCAAAGGAGGAGTCTAGGCCAGTACCTATGATAAAGAGAATAATAAGGCTTATATTACACAAGGAATATGATCAAGAAAGGGATGATACAAATATATTTTTTATCTTAAATAAAGGACATCATATTGAAAATATATGGATTAAATAAATACCTAAAAAATAAGAAATAAGAGATGAACCCTCATTCAACATGGAAGAATTGGAAACCATGACATAAGTATTTGAGGAAGCTATGGAATAACTCCATCCATATTTTTCATCTCAACCAAAGGATAATGGAAAAGACCCAATGATATAGATAGAGGAGACTCACTTCTCTAGTCATGATGAAGAGGAATAATTATAACAAGCTCTGATCCTATCTAAATTTGAAGCCACTATAATGAAATAAGAGGAAGATATTGCCTTCCTTATAATGAAGTTACAAGGTAAGGAAGACACTATCTCATCTTTACAAAAGGAATTAAAATAAACTAAGATAATGATATTGTGTCCTTGAAATAAAAAGTGGTTAGGCCAAAAACACAAGAAGACCAAATAATTCAGACATAATTGTCTTATCATGACATGATGACAACTTGGAATGAAAATTACCAAGAATTAAAAACTTTCAAGATAGAAAACATGAAATTGAGGATAAATATTGAAGAATAAATAAGATATAAATAAAAATTAGAGTCTACCTTCCAATTATCTCATGATCTAGGGGTGAAATTTTTAGCCTAGAGGAGACCTACCTCATCTTATAGTATTTTTCTCCATGAGTTGTTCCTCAGATGGAAATTGCTAGGGATTTCTTATTGACTACCTCATGACTTACAGGATGAAAATAAATTGATGGAATCTTATCATACTAGTACCCAAAATCAATAAAATTTATTTTGTGAATTATATTTATGTAGTGTTATCTTAGGTCATATCTCTTATTTCTTGATCAATCTATTTGGAGAAGAGTCCCAGCTTAGAGCTTACACTTCTACTCTACAAAACCAAATTACATGGAGTAAAATAATAGATGAATATTTTGAGAAATAAAATATTTTGGACCTTTGTATGAGAGCTCAATTTCATGATGAAAAGGAGAAAATTGTGTTATTTAGAAACTTTATGTACCAACTAACATTCATGGCACACTATCCACAAGTTTTGTAACAAAGTACCATATATGTTGAAGAACATGTGTGGCACCATTTTAATGAAGCATTAACTACATGTGATAAAATATGGGATAATTTTAATATACCATTGAAATCGAAAGTGATTATTTCACCCACCAACCTTAGATGGAATTTCAAAATAACTAGGGTTGTTATTGAGATAATCCAACAATTTAATCATATGTATGGTCATGAGTCAATAGGTATGAGGTTAAAACCTCCACTAATCCTTAGCCTTATGTCTCCATCATAGAATGTGGCACATAAATCCATTGAGAAGTTTGAAAACTGGATAGCAATAGTTCATAGATATAAAGGTTTTATCAGCTCACTTGAGAAAAATTAGGAAACATACTATGATGTCTATGATCTCATTCAAAATTTGGAAAAGAAAGTGCTCAATAATGATCATTGAAGGCAGTAGATTGAAAAATAAATTATAATAATTGAAGTGTGGTTAAATGATAATTACATATGATATATCATTATATCCAAGTAATAACCCTATTATCACTTATTAATATCTCTCTTAATGGATTTGAATGTATATTTTATAACTTGTTTCTAATATAAAGTAGAAAATGAATACGTTTACCTTTAATTAGTATGTTTTAGTCAATATTTATTGTTTTTACCACTAATTTATAACCCTTTTCATGGGAAATACATCATTTTGGTATGTATAGATTATATAAACACACTATAACCAAATACTATGACTTTGATGAACAAGTAGACCATTGAATACTAGTGAAAAACACTATCGATTATCTCATCCAAGATCTAAAGTCTATTAGTATAGCTCCAAAGTCTAATAAAATGATTCTATAATCTATTATTATAGATCTAGAATATACTAGTCTGGCTCTAGAGTCTGTCAGTCTATCTCTGGAGTGTGCTTGTCTAGCTATTAAGTGTGTTAGTATAGCTTTAATGTAATTCAAGCTAGGCACAAAGATTGATGAAGTATGTTTTGGAAATGTTAAATTAATGAATACATCATGCATGCTTAATCAATAAACTTATAAAACCATTTTTAGTCAATGTTAGATTCATGAGGAGGCTTACCAAATATTGTAAACTTATAAAACCATTTTTAGTTAATTTTATATTCATGAGAAAACTTACCAAATATTGTATAATTTTATATTCATGAGAAAACTTACCAAATATTGTATTCTTGTTTATAGACATAGTATTTATAGTAATGTTTTGTAAAGGCATCACTATAAATATTGTGAGAGTTGGTTACAAGATTATAAATGATTGAAACTGAAGATATTATAACTATAAATAGTTAAACATATATACATTCACACCTACACATCTTTTTCACTATTTCATATTGAAACATGGAAGGAAAAATAACTTACTTTCTATTTTATAATAAATTAGATCTGTTTATCAATCTTGTTAGAAATTAATTATTTTGATTAGTTGTTGTAGTTAGTAATAAATTTAGAGACATTAAGGTTAAGTAGATTTGTTGAATTATTTTTCTAGATTGTAAGCATTTTCTCAAGTTAATGAATATTTGATGTTCCTAAAAGACTAAGTGTGATCTAAATCTTATTTGAAGGAAGATCAAGGTTCCACTCAACCAAGTAAATATTATTATTATGTGGTATTTTATGTTTTTTATTACTATTATATAATCTTCTACATATTTATGTTAATGTATGATTTCATCTAGCCTAAAGTTCAGTGTGTGTGTGTTTCTATTTCAAGATACTTTCTGCATTTTAAAATATAGCATTTACCTTATAAGAATTTATTTTCAAACACTATTTAAATTTAATAAATATATTAATGTGTGTTTTCCTTTATCAAAAAATATGTTCATTTATAAGCACCATTTCAATTCAACAAGTATGTTAATGTGTGTTTCCTTTCCTAGCAAATGTATTTACTTTTCTTGTCAGTATTTTAATTTTGCATAGAATGTTTCCTTTACAAGTAATTAAATATATTTTAATTAAAAATTATTATATTATACCTTTAGGGATAAATTATCCACAACACTCCCCAAATAGATGATTGTTAGTCACTATTTTTGACACCTTAATGCTAACTACCATTAGACACGGGCCCTAGTTTGATATGACATTAACCAAGTTGAGTTGATCTAAATGAGGAGATTGAAAACACTCATCAACATGGATCTAGGTCACATATAATTTGTGTTAGGAAAATATACTTGTCAATTATATTTTAGGAAGGCATTCAAGGGTATGCAAAGTAAAATTATGAATAGACAAAGCAATAAAAGAAATAACAAGCAAACACAATAGAAAATATTGAAAGAAAACAAACTACCAAAATAAAAATACTCTAAGACTACACTACTTCTAAACCAAACTTAAAAATAATCTAATATGACTATAAATGGCATAGATAAGAATTAATGCTTTAATAGCTATCCATTCATACATAGAGATAAGTTACTTCCTTACAAATCCTTTAGTCTAAAAGCATTCTTCCTTAGTAACTCAATAATTTGATAAGATCCAATCAAGAGTGGATCCAATTTGGAAGTTTGCATTTATTTTTATGAGCTTTATCTCATGATAGGCCTAAATCATATATATTAAATAATTTTACCTTTTCATTCTTGTCAAACCACCTCTTGATGGTGTCTTTATGTTTACTAAAACTCTAAAGGGCATCTTCCCATGAATATTCCATTTGAACAATGTCCAATGGCTTTGATTTTATTTTCTCATTATTCTCCATGTATTCATGCATGAACTTGTACATGGGAAACCTAAGGGTGACCAATAATATTATCTCTAGGCCATATACCAGGAAGAATGGTGAAATTTTTAAGGCTCACTCTTATTTGATGTGATAATTCTAAAGTGAATACTTAAGTGATGATTCCTAATCTTTGGGTCACTTCTCAACTAAATTTTTGATTGAATCCACTAGATTATTATTAATGAATCAACTAGCCTATTTCCATGTGGATAATAATTCAAAGAGAACTTTAAGGTGATATTATTTTCATAGGCCCACATGGTGAGTTGAGTTTATTGGAAAGTGGGTCCATTGTCATAGACCAAAAAGATTGGTATGTTGAACCACATGGTTATATTCTCTTAAAGGAAATTTATTACTTCCTTAGTTGTGTTGTTTCTTATGGCTATGGATTTTATCCATATTTTAAAGTAACTAGTTGTAGTAAGTATAAATTATGATAGAATAAGGATTTATAATTAATGAACCCAATGAAATCAAGTACCCATTGAGTAAATGGATGCTCTTATACCATAGACTAGAGTGAAATTTCCATGTGAGTTTCAATCTTTACAAAGGTTTGACATTCATGATAAGTTTGAACATGGTTTTGAAAATCTTTGAATATGGTGGTACAATAATACCTATCTCATAAATGTTTTTGAGTCTTTATTATTCTTGAGGGATGGTCATTTCCCAAATTTTCATGAAAACTATTTATAACTTCCTTGGCATCATATTTTGATAAACATTAAATACATATACCTTCATAGTTCTTATGATAGAGCACTCATATTTTCATCATATATTGAGATACCTTTAGTTTTAGAGCTATATTTTTTATTTGTTTAATCATAGGTGGGTATTATCATAAAGTATATAATGGATGATTAGATCATACCAATCTTGGTTGGTCATTTTTTATTGATCCAATTCCACTATAGTTATCCTATGGTCAATATTTATGATTAATTGAGTAAGGCCTTAACCTCCTACCATTATATAAAGTTTAATTCATGGTTTTTACTCTTATATCTTGGCCATCCATAAACATTTAGGTTCCCCTAATTAGTTTTTTCATAACATGATATTTATGGTCATGTTAGGGATAATGGAATCCACTTTATTTTTGATAATATAATTCCAAAACTTATTCATGGCCTTTACTAAGGTAAAATCATGTTTATCCAAGGTGGAGTATTTCACTTTTTCATCCTTAAAATTCATAGTGAGATAATGGAGTTTTTAATATAGTGAGATACCTTTAGTTTTAGAGCTATATTTTTTTATTTGTTTAATCATAGGTGGGTATTATCATAAAGTATATAATGGATGATTGGATCATACCAATCTTGGTTGGTCATTTTTTATTGATCCAATTCCACTATAGTGATCATAGGGTCAATATTTATGATTAACTGAGTAAGGCCTTGACCTCCTACCATTATATAAAGTTTAATTCATGGTTTTTACTCTTATATCTTGGCCATCCATAAACATTTAGGTTCCCCTAATTAATTTTTTCATAACATGATATTTATGGTCGTGATAGGGATAATGGAATCCACTTTATTTTTGATAATATAATTCCAAAACTTATTCATGGCCTTTACTAAGGTAAAATCATGTTTATCCAAGGTGGAGTATTTCACTTTTTCATCCTTAAAATTCATATTCATTAAGGCTATAGGATGTTCTTATTCAATAATTTTTTAAGCACAAAAACTATGGTATGTTTAGAGATGAAGGAAGAGAGTTGGAAATCCTTTTTGTAGTCTGGGCTAGTTTAGGATTGATGTCTGCATGTGGCATTCTTAATGTATTGAAATTCCTCTTTAGATCATGGAGTCCAATCTAATTTATCTTCACCTTTCAACATATTGTCTAAAGGTTTAACAATCTAATTAAAACCAGATATAAACTTACATATAAAATTAATCTTTCCAAAGAATGACTTCAGTTATTTCTTATTATTAGGGAGAGGTATCTTAGAAATTACACTGGCCCATTTAGGATCAATGGATATACCTTATTTGGTGATAATGTTACCAAATATATTAACTTATATGATCCCAAAGACACTTTTATTTGGGTTAAGGGAGATGGCATACCTTCTTCATCTCTCAAATATTTTATACAAGTGATGAACCTAATCAACCCTACATTTTGAAAATATGGTTAGATAATCCATCTAATTTATTATGTATTTAATAATTAATCCCTCAAATTATAAATCTATATCTCTTTGTAAAGTTTCACCAATATTAATGAGGCTAAATGGCATCCTTTTATAGGTGAAGATTCCCCACTTTGTCATAAAGGTAGTCTTGATTATGTCTCCTTGGTTTACTAAGATCTTGTTGTACCCTGAGAATCCATTCATAAAGCACATAATATAGAATAAACTTACCATTTATATTACCTCATCCAAGAAGGTAAAATTATAATTGTATTTGTCTTAGGGCTAGTTCAAATTTGTGAAATCGACACATAGTCTAATTTCTCCAATTTTATTATGAACAGGGACCAAGTTGGTAACCCGAATAGAATGGAGGACTCAAAAACAATCCCAAATAAGAATAATTTATAAACTTACATATATATAAGAGGCTATAACATAATTTTTATATTTTTATGTATCTACCTAAATGGTTTATGCCCTTGCTTAAGTGTGAAAGTGTGGGTTATTACATAGTTCAAAGAGCTTAAGATCTTTATACGTCTAAGAAATAACATATTTATATCATAAAGGCAACATATTTAACTATATTATTTTATTTGGATTACAATCAAGGCCAATGGTGACATCTCTAGGTTGATCAATTAAACCCAGGTTGATTATGTACAATTATTGGTTGATACAAGTTGTTTTCTTTGGTTTGTGTGTCGACCTATCCAAGTCAAACACTCATTCAAGTGAAATAATACCCTTTAGGATATGATTTTATATTAAATTAATGATAACATAATAATAAAATCCTCATTAATAACATAGTCTCTTTTGAATATCTTTTTCATCTATAATTTAAGCACTAAATACTCCAAAACTATTTAGGAAGTCCAATATGTGGTGATCGTTATTGTAAACCTAAAAGTGTTCAACATTATTTAGGATTGAGGGGCATGGTTTTATCTCTATGTAAAATAATTTTAACCCTAATTAATCTAGGGGATCTATATTCATAGTATAATCTAGTAAGGAATCAATGACCTAGTTCTATTCTCTAGGGATAAGATGACATTGAAAGCATTTAATGTAGATCCTATGCTTAACACATGTATTTTTGTAATTAAGACAACTTTAAATGAAATATAATTATGACTTTGATGACCAATGATTTAAATTCCCTAAACACTCTTATTTCTTTAACCTTATTCTTTATGGTAAATTTTAGGCCTAGGATTAAGGATTCATTTTTTATGAGGTTATTTGTGCAAAGGAAATATAGCCTATAAGCATCTTAGTGATGTTTTCCTTATGGGTTGATTAATATAATCCTAGATCCATAACCTTGCTTAAATATCCCTATCAAAGTATGGGGACCATAATCCTGATGATTTTATATCTTTATCAATCTTTCCCATCACATGTTCTATAGATAGTGTGTAAATGCTAATGTCAGAAGATACTATTTATTTTTCATTTATGGAATATATTCCATAATCATGTGATTCATATAAGTTTCCTTGTCGATACATATATTTTTGGATATGCCTCTCCAATTTATACACACATGTGATAAGTCTATGGCCATATACATGTTTAAGGGTTTTAACTATTCTATATTGAGTAACATCCCATATTATTCATGGATTTATACTACTTGAATATCCATGAATTACTAGACTCTAAGTTCAGATTCTAATTGCATATGTATGTTTAAGAGTTAAGCTAACACATTGACTTTGGAAATATTTAGTTTGAATATTAATTTATAATTTTTGATAGGGCTTAGCCATAGCTTTTCAAAAATTCTAGTATGTATGATTTTTGTTGAGGCTCTTGAATTAACTAGGTAATTATATAAATTGTTCCTAAATAGTCAAATAATGATGAGAAAAGGAGTAACCTAAAATTGGTTGTTTTTTATTAACATGTTGGTGTGCACTATCATTTTCTTAGGCTAGGTTAGTTTTTATATTAAATATATTAGGAGAAGAGCATGTTGCTTGGTGATTTTGGATAGCCCATATAGCATGATTTTCACTTTGATATTTTGCATACCATAAACTATGTTGTAACTAGTTCTGATAGGAAAATGTTGTCTTATGCAAAAGGTTTGGGTTCATTGGTATTTGGAGGTGGAGGATAATTTATATATTTAAGATCAAGAGGTGTTACACTATTATTCATAGGACTAGGTGTAGTGAGGGTTTTTTTTTTTGTAGCTAACTCCAAAGAGTGTAATTATTTTATTGGTAATTCTCAAAATCATTCACCTTATTAGTGACCTCTTAGGGTCTTCTATATTATTGAATATGTAAATCTAGGGTATCTAGTACCATGTTAGTGTTTGGAGGTCTCAATGTACTAGGGGTATCAGCCAAGTTGGAACTACCTCATATCCTTCTAATTATTTATGGATAATATTAAATGAATTATAAAACTTAATTAAATATAGCTCTCTATTTTGGGCAGGTTTATAGAATAGACACTAATTTGGTAAGGAAAACTCATAGATGCTGATCTCAAGTAGTTTGTTAGGTGAAATATCCAATTTCTAATTAGATCAATTAAAGGGATGGTTATAAATTTGGTAGGTAAAATTCTTATTTGAATTTTCCCCATTGGTTTTCCTAACCTACCTTAAAATTCATAAGAATTCATTGGTGATATTTTGCACCATGCATTGTATAAAGTCTAACTCATTCTTGGTATACTCTTGAGGTATACAATGCATGTTTTTTACAACAATGACCAATACTTGGTTGTGAGATTGAGGTATTAATTCACCATAGACTAGGTGAAGGAAGATAATATGTTGGTTAGGTGTATCATATATTAGGGAAGATAGTTAATCATTGGCTTAGGTTGTGGAATTGGTACATTATAATTAGAATTTAGGATATTGTTCAAGGTTGGAAAATTTGACAGTATGTTTCAGATGGCCACCACAATTTAGCCTTGGGGGTTTAGTTTCCTATTCACTTTGATAAATTCAACATAGATAAGTGGTAAATCCAATATAAGGGGATATATATAAAATAACATAGTAGTCTAAGGGTCTAAGGCATTTTTTTTCATCTCCAAAGTTTAGTCTATATAGTGTAGTGACTTGACTATACATCTTATGAAACCTAACATTGAATGCCCTAATGGGATAATTCTTTTCTATCTTTATGATAAATAAATATTATTATAATATATTAGGGTTAACAACTTGTCTAAATTGGGCTAGAAGAGTGTTTCTAAACTAATCCCATCTCAAATTGGAGTTCTCAAGTAGGTTTGGAAAATAGTCATAAACAACATCCATCAGGTTGAATGGGAAGAAACTATAGGATACATATTCATATTTGATGTTTAGGAGTCTAATATATGTTTTATATGAAGTCACATGGTCTTAAATAGTTTATACCCCACTAGGTGTGAACCATGGAATATATATCTCATGGTTTTTGGGTAGATCATGGATAACTCTAGGTACATTAATGGTAGATATGGATAACTAGACCATAGTTATAGGGTTATCCATATTTTGACCAGAGTGAGTGGATGAAATAAATGAGGTTACTTTAGGTTTTGGTCTTCCTCTATTGGACCTACTTATCCTATGAAATGATATGGGTGAGATTAACAATCGACCTAGACCAAACCTAGATCTAGTCGTACACATAAGATGCTCTAGGTTGTTCTTGGGTTAAATGGTGGTATTAAGTATTATTATGTGTATTCCCTTATTTTATCAGTAGTTTTCTCTATTAGGATGTAAAAATTTACCTATTAAACTAGGTACACTTGAAGATATAGAGAGTTAAGGGGATTTTCCCCTCTCATTTTAAGTCTATTGGTGTAGTCTAGGGAATGAATTGAGGTTATTAGGATACATTATGTATCTTACTTGGAATGAATCTATTAAAGATACACTACTATTTATATAATTTAAACACACTTATGAACCAAATAATATATCATCTCACTAATATAGTACACATAAATCATCAATATAAGGAGTTTGATTCAAAGTGATGACTAAAGAAATAAAAAAGAGGGGAAAGGGTAAGGGAAAAAAAGAAGGTTTCTTGGTTGAGTATAAAGCACCAATTTATAAGATCAATTATGATCCCAACTACAATATTAACATTATATGCCAAGTTTCACATTAGCTCTAAATTCAACCATACAAGGAAGGGACTCAAAGTAAGCATCATGTGCTTAGTCTAGTCATTTTTATTCCGAAAATAAATGCTTATAAATTTGTTTTTAATACATAAAAGATTATATTTATTTTTAAAAATTTAGAGAAAACATATGAATTAATTGGAATAACATACAACTCATCCTAATTATAACATGCATTATAGACAGACTCATACCAACATATTTTGCATCAATATTCTTTATTTTCACCACAAATATTAGAAGGCATCCATAAATTATACATAATAGAATGTAAAACTAAAATTATATTAATTCCTTGTTCCTTATTTTACAAAAACTTCAACCTAAAAACAATAATACAAAATAACATCTATATAAAAGAGAGGAGGTTTTCCATCTATTTGCATGGAATCCAACTCCAAGCCATCATGGCTAAGTTGTTATAATATTACAACAATATGCCCCAAAAGAGATAAAATAATACAGATACCAATAAAACATGACAAATACTTTCCCAATAAAACAAGACAACTAATTTCCCATTTGGGACCATGAGAGAAATAACATGATCATCAATTAGAACTCAGAGGGGGATCACTTGCCATTTTCCTCTTGGTGCCTACTTGAACTGGAAGTGCTTGTGTAATAATATTTTCTTTTCTTTCAATATTGGGAATGTTGATAGGTGGTTCCATGAATAAAACCTTAGACTACATCACAAATTAAGTATGCTCCCTTTTAATGGCCTTAATATAAGCCTTGATTGTATTGAATTAGCTGATGTTAGTTATGGATTATGTGGAAAGATCCATAATAGCTTGGGATCCATCCTTATTGGCCTTTTTCACCCTCTTCATCATGGTTTTTTTAAAGTGTTGGAGGTTGAATCCAAACTTGTCTATGATAATCAAAGTGATATCAGCATAGAAGATAACATTTATAATCACCTCCTTAAAGTAAGCAAGGATTTGGTCTCTAGTTTTCTCTAAGGCCCCAACAGTTACTTAAATGTCCATGATCCAATCATCAATAAAATTTATCATGCTCCCTACAAATTTTTGATATAAATTGAAATATATGATGGGAATGATTCTAAGATTATGGAACATCCCCATATTTATGATCACTTCCATCTTCATGCACACTTTTTAATCCTTATAATCCAATCTAATTATTGTTGTGATTTTAGGACTAGACCATTGCTCTTTGATAGAGCTTCAACCACCTCCCCTGATACTATGAATAATTATGAAAGTACAGTATCCACCTTACCAATTAGGCCCACTTGTAATGAGATATTGACTTGGGACTCTAAATTCTTCACTTTCTCTTTGAGGTCCTCCATGATCTTTCATGTTAGTTCATTTTTGGATTGTACCACAAAGACTGGGTCCTTTATAATTTTATCCTCTCTATTATAGGTCCTTTCATTTATGTGAGAGAAGAGGTCATACTCTATCCTCTATAAATTATGGTCTCCATCATACATGAAGGTTTGGGTCATCACCCTTATCCTCCTAGAATCTCTATCAAATTAGATCTAGATGTCTAGGTCCCCATTGTAGACCATCTTGGATCTATGTGATCCTTGATATATTAAAGGACTAATCTATCCTTGTCCCTTTATTATTCCCAAGGATATTGAAGATGAGGTAGTAGGCATGACAACAAATGAATTAGATGGTGGAGGCATGGGTGGAGGTGGTAATACTTAATGAGGGACATAAAATAAAATGGAAGATGAATGGGGCATGGATGCCAAGAGATGGTGGCCAAGGGATCTACCCATAATAATAAGTATAATCTTAGTTGGTTGAGTCATAGAGACTTAGGTACTGATGACACGTGGGAGCTAAGTGTTCACCTTGAAAGAGGAAATTAGCATACTAGAGATAATTCATAATGGACCATGTGTGTGTGAGAGAGAGGCCCAAGTTAATTTTGTAGGTATAATAGGAGGTTTCACTAATGTCTTAAGGGAAATAATTTTTTTGTGATTTTGAATGTTTATGTTGAGGGCTTGTTTACCACATTGTTGTACTTGGAGGAGTATAGATAGAAAGAGCTCAAGGTGAATATATTTTCTTGGTGTATACCATGATGACACCTGAAGTTGACAAGTTTCCCATGATCATTGAAATTGAACTCATAAAAACATTAGATTCTAAAAAATTTGTGGTGAATTATAAAATTTGGGATCAAAGGAATTGTAGGGGAAACTAAATTAATGGGAGGTACTAAACTTTTAGGATCCATTATGACAATAGGGATAAAAAGTGAAGCACTAATATATACCATACAAATCATATGGGATAAAACAAGAATTATTTTAGGAGTGGGCCATGTTGGTGTATCAAAATCTAGAGGGGGATGAAAACTAGGAGCACCAGGAGATTTATAATTCAAGGAAACATGGGAACCTTGAGTAGAAATTATAGGGGGAAATGCATAGGATCATTAAACATAGGCTATAAAATTAGGATTGGATGCACGTATCTACCTTATGTAATAAAGTTAGGATTCAAAGGCTCTGAGGATGATATAAGTTGATCTCAATGGTAACTGTGTTGAGATTTCATGTTACTAGAGGAATGAAGGGCATGTGTAGCATGAGGTTGACTTACCTGGGAGGTCATTGTAGGTGAATTTGATATAGAAAATTATGGATTAACCATTGTGGGAACCCCTTTTAGGATAAATTAGGAGAGCTTCCTATCAATTATTAGTAATATAGCATAATGTTGTGGATGATTGGGCCTCTCCTCTAATATGGGCATGGGCTACGGTTGTTACTCCTTGTAGAGTCATATTATTTTAAGATTATAAATAACCATGACATCATTCAAGGGGTTGAGATTGTAGGAATCATCTGGGTGGATCTCATAGAGGTAATTGGTGTTAATCCTATCTCAATAATGTTATATAAGATCCTTCACCCTACCGTGAGGATCCCATTACATATCCTCATCAAGGGGGAGATTAATTGAGTCCCTATTGTAGATGATTAAATATGGATTTATATGTTAAACTAGTATGGTACACTTGATAAATATACCTCAATGATATACCATTTATTTTGACATTCCTTGTATCCAAAAGGATTGCACTCACCACTTTACTAGGTCTAATTACTTATTTATTAATTATTTGATTATCTAGATCACATGTAACCACAAAATTCCTAAAATATGATATATCCTTCAATTCTAGTTACAGAACCTTAATAAATTTCCTACATCATGGAAAGTTACAATTATTTAGGATAGTAGCATTGAAACTACTAACCTTACTCCAACATAAGTGTCCTTACCCTAAAAAAATTAAAATTTGAAAATCTTTTGATGTGTATAGGTTATCCTAGTAATGTCATTAACTCTTCTATGAAAATTATTTTAAAATAGATAATATAAATCTAATTCAAATCTAAT
Organism: Torreya grandis; assembly: GCA_037957365.1. Classification (NCBI taxonomy): domain Eukaryota; kingdom Viridiplantae; phylum Streptophyta; class Pinopsida; order Cupressales; family Taxaceae; genus Torreya; species Torreya grandis. The sequence continues at coordinate 2,456,015 of JARHVA010001287.1, read as the reverse complement.
TCATTTTTAAAACTAGAAACTATCAATCAAGCAACTATTCAAGCTCAATCCATCAATGTCACAACTAAGTTATTTTTCCCTATTCATTCATATTTTCTTATCAATCATAGGAGTAGTCATATTATAAGTATGAAGCACTCAAAATACAATCCATGGTATATAATTTTCAAGTTATAAGCTATATTACTACATGCATATTCATATAATACATAAGGTTGATATAAAGGTTTTGAGATACAAAGAGTGATATAGATCCTATAAGCAAGATCTAGATACATCAAAGAAAATGTGACAAGAAACTTAGAAAGACCTAGGTGGTTACATCTTGATATAATGAGCATTATATATAATACATTTGCATTGAGATTAAAATAGTAGTGTTGATTCAAGTTTTTGGGTAACCAAAAATAATATTTCTATAATATCATGATTGTTTCATAAACATTAGACAGATTGTTTCCATACATGTGCACATATTTTTCTATGCATCACTACACAAGCTAAGTATTGTTTCTTCTTTGTGATTATGAAATCAAAAAAAAAAATTGTTTTAATTTATAGATTTATTATTTTTTATAATTCAACACTAAAATTAATATCATAAAATACATTATTTAGTTGGCCTACTTTTAGGAATAAGGTATTTCACTCTTGAATTTCCTATTCCTCCTAACCCCTTAATTCCCAAAAAAGGACTAAACATATAGTGAACCCATTTTCTATATTTATTTGAAAAAAAACCTATATTTCAATAATGGTTTCTCCTTATATAAAAATTTATATTCATATTACTGTATTTATTTTCCAAATCTAATTTATTACATGATCATAACTTAAGGAACACTTCACATTTTCCCTAGGCCTTGTATGATTTCAATTTTTTGTTTCCAAACTTATAACCCTCATCATTACTACTCTTAGTGAAATCCATAGTATACCCCATCCTTTGGATATCATATTTAATGTCCCATATGACTAATTTATTTCTTATGAGGATCTTGTAGAAAAATTATAATGTTCTCGACCATTCACATTTCTAACAATTATGATAATGAAAAGAGTAATAACGAAAATGTAAGTCTAAATGAATATGATGACAATCATAGAATGTTTCATATGGTTATTAATTTGATTATACACCTATTTAAAATGAATATGAGGAGCTTAGTTATCCTATTTTTTCTACATCCAATGATCAAATTCCCAAAAAGTTAAAAATGATAAACTTTATTAGTGCATCATGTAAGAAGTTAGCATTCTTGATGCTCAAAATAAAAATTTATCATGCCTAAAAAAATGCATTTCCTCTCTTTCTAATGATGAAAATGTTCAAAATGATGATTTTTTTTCTTCTTTCCAAATTATTGATAATGCTGAAAATATTTTTCCTTCCTTAGATCACTCAAATTAAAATATTGGAAGTACTTATTTCTCTCTATATCTCAATGATAAAAATGCATGCACTAATTCTTTATCTATCCTTTTAGATTGGAAATAAAAAAAGGATAATACTAGTCAAAGTAGTGTAGATTCATGTTCTTCTATTCTTATTCCAAATCAAGATAAACAATTTCTAATGGTTTCCTAATGAAATAATTTCCAAATTTAGGTAGCAATAATGCAACTCAAGGTTCAAAAACTAGTTATTCTAATGTTCCTTTCTCATATGACAATTGTGTATCTAAAATAGAAATTCATATTTCATATTCTATTCCTTTCTTGTTTGAAGTTGAAAATGAAAGTGAAACTTGAATTTTTCATCCTTATTATGTTGTTTCAAGAAAAAAATAGAATATTCCTCTTTCTCCCTCTTTTAAATTTTCTTCTCAAACACATGTTCCAATTCTAGATGAAAATAATGAAAGTACATCTTATGTTTCTCTTGCATTTAATGAAATTTAAAGTATTCAATCCATTATTGATGATAGTTTTATAAACCTTCATGGAATCCAAAAATGAGATAATGACATCTCTTGAATCATCCTATAAAAATGGATGTTCCTTTACCTAATTTTGATAAACCATGTGATGATCCTATCTTAGAATGCAAAGATTGTGTTAAAGAGCCTATTATTCATATGTTTCATATGTATGGTAAACTACAACCTATAGTCACCTCTTCAACATCTTTGTTGATCCATATTAGTGACATTCTATCTATGATGACTACTATAGGAGATATTCAATGTAAAATGAATATTATTAAGTTTCAAGTGCTCTCCCATGAGGATACTCTTAATGATCATATTTTTCAATACCAAACCCTTACATGAGATGTTTTTTATCATCCATATCCTTCTAATTTTAGCATACCTATGTTTTATTCCTTTGATGGTCAAGGAGATATTCTAGTCATTTGAAATAATATATACACTCCATTAACCATCAGTATAAATATGGACACTTATTACTCAAAGCCTTCCATAGAAGTTTATCTCAAGAATCACTATATTGGTTATATAGCCTCCAAAATGGTTCCTTACCAACATTTTAAAAACCTAAGGACATATTTTTCTCTAATTTCCAAAAACATGAATTACCCGAGATACCATTAGATAATTTTCAAGCCTTAACTCAAAATGGGGATTAATCTATTCTAAACTATGTTATTAGATTTAAGGATATCTTGTATTCCTTTAATTACACCCCATCAAATTTATAAGTACAATTAATTTTTAGTAGGGGTCTTATTTATCCACTTAGAGAATGAGCATTACACAATCCCTTTAATTATTTTGATACTTTATATTGGGATGTTCATAAATATGAATTTTCCCTTAAAAATACTAATACCAAATCATATAATTATTCAACTAAATGAAAGCATGTTACAAACAATTCCAAAAAGCAAAACAACAAAACAAGAAGAGTCATGAGCCACCGTAAATACCTTCTAAATTAATAATGCATACCAAATAACAAATAGAAAAAAAAATTACATGGAGGAAATGAATAAACATACACAATATCTCCTATAGTTAAATAATATACCTCTACTAAGAGGTAACCCCTTCATTTTCATCGACTAAGAGATATACCACATGATATAATGCATAGACTATTGGATAATCAGTTGATTGATCCTACTCCAAATTACTACAATTCACCACACATATTTGAAAATTTGAAATGATAACCCTTTTGCACTTAACATGGTATTAATGGGCCATCATGAAAATGATTATTTTACTTTAAATCAAAATCTTGCATAACTTATAAACAATGGAGATATTACATTTTAGAAAGAGATAACAAGTTCTCCTACTCCTACTTCTTCTAGATATCACACTAATAAGGTTGATACATCCCATGATACTTAGATGATATTTTGTGATTATGTAGCACATCAGTATTGTACAGTTATAAAAAGACTTTGGATGTTTACCTTATTCATACTCATGTCTTGGTTCTATAAGCCTCACATCTACTCTATCTTATGCCCCTTGGCCTATATCTTAGTCCAACTAGTCTTATATTGATGACACATACATCTTATCTTGCCCTAAATGCTTAAAATGTATTTATCTTACACCCCTATAAGTTTTGAGCCTATGCCTTTTTTTGATACTCCCTAAAAACTAACATACAAGATAGATAGTAGCATTGGCATTACTATCCTACCATAACACAAGTGTCTAATGCCATAAAATAATCCAATTTGAAAATGAAACATATTCCAGTGGTTGGCCTATGTGAGTTATATCCTAACAGGATTGGTATAAATGAAATATCAACCCTTATTCATTCCTAACCTAGCAATTAAATCAAGAGACCAATGTACTTATCAAATTCACTCTATCAAGCATTAAATTGATCAAATCTTCCATATTTCTACACCAGTCATAGGTATAAGACATCTACAGGTATGAAGTGCTAAAGGAGTAGTCATAAGGTCTTATTTTCCAAATTACAAGTTAGGTCACTATTGTACTTAATTTACACACATTGCATGAATCAAATAAAATCCAACACTTAGGGGAGAACTACATGAGTTTGAGGCCCTCTTATAGATTTCTATCTATGTAGGTAGTGCCCTTTGACATCAAGGTAATTTTGAGTTAGTTTGACACCATGTGTCCACTAACCTATTAGTCCTAAAGGTGACATTAAATATATAAATCTAGGGTTTTCCCATTTCACACAGAGTGATAATCCATGACCTAGATCTGAATGCACCAGGATGAAGGTGAAGCCAAACCCAAAAGTATCTAGGTGGTTGCATTTGTTTTAATTGATATTCCATATAGGACATTAACATTGAACATAAAAATTAGTGTTGACATAAACATCCTATGTTGATTCAATTGTCTAGAGATTCAGAGGCACCAAATCTAGACTCTGGTGATTCTTCTAGAACTATATTCATGCCTACTTTCAGTCTATTCCATATCTAGATCTACATTAGCATCAAATCTAGCTAAGTACCTTGTTTTATGTTATTTCTATATCTATCATATTTGTACTTTCCATTCATAACTTATCTAAATTTAATAAATTTAGTATATTGTATATCTGAGTTAAGCTTTTTTATTGGCTTCCTATGGATCTGATAATCACCCTTATGCCCTATCATTTTTATATTCTTAACCCTATCTACCCAACTAGGATATATATTCCAAATTAGGGTTAAACATTTGGTGAATCTAATCCATGTTAATGTAAATTCTTATGATTCTTAGGGTTTTAAACCAGTTAAGGTTTCAAATTATTGTACTTTTTAATTTTCTACCAATACTATTTTGCATGTAACCTAGGCATAGCCCTAGATTTTAGAGTGTGTCTATTAAACATACTAAACTTCCCCTCAACCCATCCAATATGGCTCAAACTAGTGAGGGATCTCATACCTTGGATCATGATGATACCCATGTTGAAAATGAAAAAAAATCTTATAAGGTTATCATAAAAGAAGATTTTGATAATGAAAATCTAGAAACAAATGAAAATGAGCAAGTAGATCATGATCAAGTGCATTCAATTGCAATGTTTCATGATTTAATTAGACAAAACTGTCAGGATCCTACTCTCCACAATAAGAGTATATATGATTACCTCTTGTATTAGCAACTAAACATAGAATTTAACCAAAATGATAAGTAACTAGAAATATGAAACAACACAGGATATGAGAGACAATACACAATCTTGTATTAAATACTCAGAAGAAAATACAATAAAGAAGATGCCACTTCTTCCACCTCAAAGGCTTGCCACACCTCAAGACCTTCTTCCCTCTCTCTCTCTCGGTCCCATCAGTCAACTCTAATACAGAGTTGATGTTCACCTCCCAACCAGTCAGTAACAATGCTGCCAATACACCAAGTACACAACCGTACTCCAAGTAGATCTCCTACTCTCTGCTGCTACCTGCAAATCACTAGACCTTACTCACCATTGTAGATCTCCAAAAGAAGCCATGCACACCTATTGACCAAGATCATACATACACGAAGAACCCTTCTAATTCTCCAAACCAACACCCACACTTGGTACTGTGGCACTAGGAGGAACACACCATTGCTCTCCTCTCTCTGAAAGAGATTATTTTTCTCTCTTACTCTCTAGCACTAGTTTACAATACAGCCTATGAGTCTATTATATAGATCTCATGCATATAATAATTAGACTATCTTAATTACAATAATTAGACACGCAACTCAAGACTATAATTAGCCTTTACATGCAAACACTTAGTTTAACTAACTAACTATTCGTGCAATGAATAGTTCTAAAACACACAATTGATCGACGTCGGTCCCTGTCTGCCTGGTGGTGACCGACATCAGCTGACCTCCTGCCGATGCCAGTTGTCTTCAGCTCACACCTACCAATGTCAGTTTCATTTTGCACTGCAATCTGCCGATGCCAGTCTCCCTAGAACTCAGCAACCTCCTCCATGTTTGTAATAGTTGAAGCTTTTAGCTCCACAACCTAAAAATCTCCCACTTGGAGATAAATAGCTACAACTATACCTGTACCTATACACCATCTAATTCATTTCTTGGCTTGTATCCCTCTTCAAGCTCCATCTTGAAGACCACCCACCACACACCCTGTGATGCCTTTCCTGTCATCTAAGTAACCTGCCACATCCGATCCTACATATTCATGTAGTGAAGTCCTTAACCCTGCATAGCATGAATCCCTGATGCTGATCCCTCTCAGATACTTGAGAATCCACCTTCCCCGAATTGGCTCCAAACTCTCTGACAACTCCCACTGCTTGGGAAAACTCAGGCCCACACTAGACCTCATGTGATTTCAAACCCTGTTCTAAGCTCAACTTGAACTGTCCAGCCCTTGGTGTGCTTTCTGATTCTGCATCCTACATCTTGAACCCCACCAACACCTTCTTCACATCAGCTCCCACTGGAGACAAAATCTCCATGTCTCTTATGCCAAAGAACTTTGCTACTCTAAATTCCTCATGACATGCCACTGAACTAACCTTACCTTTAGCTCGGCAAAACCCTGTATGTACAAACCTGCTAGCAAATCACCCACATATAGTAACTGGATAATATCACGACTCATCATCCACCTGGTAAGATAAACACAATGGTTACACTGACATTGACTAAAGCCCTGCTTTGTCATCCACCTGTCAAACCCTGTACCACTATCCTGCAGCTTCCTCAAGACCATATACCTTGGCCTTCCATCTCACGTGTCCATCCACTCTCTTATCTAACTTGGGAATCCATCCCTCTATCTAGTGCTTTCTTCTAGCTGACAACTCCACCAACAAATACCTGTTTGGTTCTTTTCTAAGGACTCACACTCCTCATCCATGCCAAGCTCCCACTATTTTTGGATTCTACCTGCATTGCCTCTTCACATCTTCCTGGTTCTCGACCATCAGTAAGCAACAAGTAAAGAAGGTGAACAATGAATATGAGGTTCACTTACCCTTTTTGACCTCCATATAGGCATTTGAGACTTGTTGACAGCTTGTTGTCTGCCCACCATCCATTCCAATGACCGATCTCGATCATCTCCCAGTCTACATCCAACCGATGTCAGTTCCCTGCACTGACCCTAACTGTCAATGTTGTTTCCCTATTTGACACCGATATCCCTTCTATCAACATCAGTTCCTATATGACTGACATCGGTCTTCTTGTTACCGACGTCGGTTACTATTTGACTGACACCGGTACCTATGTTCGCCTGTGAGTGATAACTTTTTACCCGTGAGCTCTCCATGGATCAAAACCCTGTTCAAATCAACATAGCCTTGCTCAGAATAATTTAGTCCCCTTAGCTAATCTCTATCCATCATCTCCTCCATGAACACCAAGGCTTTCTAGTTCTTAAGTTTATCAAAGATATATGTCTTTCGCTTAAGAACATGCATTCCCCTCCTACATATGTAACCAAGCCTACAAAGCCACATCTCTGTAACAGAAGGTGAATCAATAATATAAGTAGATAGATAAAGGATACCTACTTTATTACCACCGTCTAATTCAAGTACATCCACTATGAGAGTTACTATGCATCTCCCATCACCCAACTTTCCTGAAGAAATTAGACTCATCTCCAAGACTGGTACCTGCATGACCTTCTTCAACACCTATGTGTTACCCGTCTACAATTTCAGCTTCACTTCCCCTTCATCAATAATCTGACAAGGCTCACCAACCCCTAAATAAATCTCTCCAAAGTCTCCAAAGACATACCCATGAAAAGATGCTCTATTTTGGGCTGCATGGAAAGAGTCAAAAGAATCTGTAAACAAAGATTCTACTTTATCCAGAGTAACCTATGCAACAACACCTGCAACATCTGCTTCTACACATTGATCTTCTACTGACCAACAATCTCCTTTTTCTTGCTCTTTCTTTCCATCAATCAGACCATTCATGCTATTTAGTTTCTCCATTCGTAGCTTACTTTATTCTGCCATTGCTATACTCCCACTCAATCTGAAACCCCTGAGAGTGACCTGTAATCAACAAACACTAACCAGATCTAAACCACCTATTAGTCAACCCAACCAAAAGCTCTGATACCACTTGTCAAGATCCTACTCTCCACAATAAGAGTATATATGATTACGTCTTGTATTAGCAACTAAACAAGAAATTTAACCAGAATGATAAGTAACGAGAAATATGAAACAACACAGGATATGAGAGACAATACACAATCTTGTATTAAATACTCAGAAGAAAATACAATAAAAAAGATGCCACTTCTTCTTCCACCTCAAAGGCTTGCCACACCTCAAGACCTTCTTCCCTCTCTCTCTCTCGGTCCCAACAGTCAACTCCAATATAGAGTTGATGTTCCCAGTCAGTAACAATGCTACCAGTACACCAAGTACACAACCATACTCCAAGTAAATCTCCTGCTCTCTACTACTACCTACAAATCACTAGACCTTACTCACCATTATAGATCTCCAAAAGAAGCCATGCACACCTGCTGGCCAAGATCATACATACACAAAGAACCCTTTTGATTCTCCAAACTAGCACCCACACTTGGTATTGTGGCACTAGGAGGAACACACCATTGCTCTCCTCTCTTTGAAGGATCTTATTTTGCTCTCTTACTCTCTAGCACTAGTTTACAATACAGCCTATGAGTCTATTATATAGATCTCATGCATACAATAATTAGACTATCTTAATTACAATAATTAGACACGCAACTCAAGACTATAATTAGCCTTTATATGCAAACACTCAGTTCAACTAACTAACTGTTCATGCAATGAATAGTTCTGGAACACACAGGCGACCGACGTCGGTCCCTGTCTGCCTGGAGGTGACCGACATCAGCCGACCTCCTACCGATGCTGGTTGTCTTCAGCTCACACCTACCAATGTTGGTTTCATTCTGCATTGCAATCTACCAATGCCGGTCTCCCTAGAACTCAGCAACCTCCTCCATGTTTGCAACAGTTGAAGCTTTTAGCTCCACAACCTAACAAAAACCTTGAATATCTTGGTAATATCTTAAAAACTATACTTGATTCCAAAAATTCAAAAACTTTAGTAGATACATCCTTCCCTTTGAACACACTATAACTTAATATATCCAATGGGGGCATGGATTATGTTTTTAAACCTTTGTTCCCTAAAACTACTATTGCTAAATCTATCATGGAATTACCAATGGTTTCAAATCAAATATCAATTTTAATTCCTATTACTACTCAGAACATGTTTTCATCCCCTTTGGTGATTACTCAACTGGCTAATCTAAATTCCAAAGGATATTTAGTTCAAACACTCCTTTAATTCATAAAGACCTTGGAGGAAAATATTACAAACATTGAACAAAAGGCTTCAAAATCCCCTCATGCTATATATTCTCAAGATGTGTTGTGTATCCCTCTTGAACTTTATATCTCTTTACACCCTTTGCCAACTAGATTTGGTACACCTAATTTCACATTTTAAGATGGCAAAGGTGATCCAGAGCAACATCTTTGAGACTTTTATGTGGAATGACTTAAATATGCCTCTAATGATAACTTTTTGACCAAATTATTTCCAAGGAGCCTCAAGGACTATTTTTTGAGATGGTTTTATGATGTACTCTCTAATTTTTGAAAGTATTCAAACCTCTTATAGATCAATTTTTAGCACCTTTTTCTATTAACAATATCTAAAAAGATTCATATGCTCAAATTTTAAAGATATAATAAGGAACCAATGAACCTTTCAATTAATATGTCTTGATATATAAGACAATGCTAGCCAAAATTACCAATACTATGGCAGACAAAAAGTTGCAAGATATATTTAAGAAAATTTTGCTTACTCCTTTACATGAGTCCATTTTTTTCAATAATTTTTAATCTTTTGATGACTTATGCCATGTTTCACATGATCATGAAATTAAGCTTATATCATTGAATAAAATCAAGTATGTATCAAACACATCATTTTCATCTACACCTAGTATAAAATTTATGATCAACTTATTTTATCTACTGCACCAAGGAGATAGTTTTCATGTTTATCTGAGCCTCCTTATTTGTTACTCATGTGGTTGATAAAGTGTCATCCAATATCTCTACCTCTTCCTACATAGGTTGATATAAATAAACATATACCCAAATAATATGATGCAAATTCTTATTATGACTATCACCAAGGCTCTGGGTATTCTATGAACATATGTTTTAACTTGAAGCATAAGATCCAAGACCTCATTGATGAACAATAGATTACATTTGATGATCCTCCAAAGGAATCAAGTTCAAAATTTGGTGATCTTCATAAATAAAATATATTTTACAATCCTTTGAAAGACAATTATAAGAAGAAACCAGAAGTTCAAATGGCATATAATGCACATCCTCTTTTATCATATTATGGAAACCCATTAGATGGGGTTATTGATACTTGAACATGACATATACCTCTTATGGTTCAAAAAAAATCCATTTACTTCAATGATAGTGACATTAAGGATGGTGACTCTAATATCCATTATCTATTCATTTGAGCATAACTTGATAAGCACTCCATATGTAGTATTATGATTGATAATGGTACAATTGAAATTATATACACCATGAAATTTCTTATGCATTTGAGTTATACTCATCATGATTTACAACTCTCTACTAGATCAGTGGAATCATTTGATGGGACCTCCCAGAAGGTTCTTGGTGAGAATCATCTATATTTATAGGTCAACCCTTAGCATGTGGTTATGATTTTCTCAATTATACCTTTTATGGGTGTCTTTAACATGTTTTTAGGATGACCTTGGATACATACTCTTGGAGTAGTACATTATATAATGGATGGGTGTGTTAAGTACATTCATGCCAATCATGTAATTACAATTTCTACTACTCTATATGAGCATCCTCTTAAACAAGATAAATTCATACCCAGGTAATTAATTATTCAGACTATTAAGTCTAATACACCATAAAATGGTAAGTAATAATAAATCCCCTTTATTAGGTGGTGAGTAATTTAGATAATTTTACATCATAGATAGATAGTGGGTTCTACAAAATCCTAGTATTATATGCATCATATTAAAATGTCTAGAGCACCTAAACATGTTCCTACTATTTTTATTCCAAATAAACCATAGAGTACATAGAGATGGGTTCCATGACCCCTATTCCTTCTATTTGTACTTCATGAAATAAAATTCCTATTATCCATATGTTGATCATCATAGATCCTATAATGTCAAATATTTCACCTATACATGATCATTGGTAGTACCACCAGCTCCTTATACTAGGTTTTAAGTGGTGAGATACCTATAATCATCCTTTAGATGAGATCATAGGATGATCTTGTCTCTTCAAAATACCAAAAAAATAAAAACATTTAAAAAATCCAAAAACATTTTTAAGCACCAACATGTTTTATTGGCTCCTTAGTATCTATGTGTTGGTTCTATCCCGAGGGCTAGCATACTATTTACTCATACATATACATTTATAGGCATACATAGATACATGATTATATACACTTATGGGTGTTGGGATATCCATCTGCTCATGTCACTAGGATGTTGTAGGCATCTATATTCTATGATATTTATACTTATAGGTAATATCATTCTATCACATCACATTATCATGATAGGACTCCTGTGTACTTATAATTACCTTACCCATTATTATATATTGCACATGGTAATTGATATGCTATGCACTTGAAAAAATTTCATAACATATTTGATTCATGAGCTACTATTATATGTTTATGTTGGCTACTTAGGGTTTTCCTTTATACACTTCTTTGAGTGTTTTGCCTTGCTATTGTCTAGCTTGTTCAAGTATTTGAATATGCTTCATTGTATACACCCCCTTTACCTATGTTTTATTTCTTAGACATTTTAATATTTCTTTGATTTTTATATTTAAATTTGAATATGTCATTCCTTTATTTATGGACATTTGACTAAGTCATGTCCATTTGATTGTGCAGCATTTGAACATGCCCCTTATTTGTGGTCTCCTTACACCATTACTTGTTGAATTGATTTTGAGTTCTCTTGTGTTTGTGCTTATTTTCTTATTGAGATTATACTATTACTATCTAGATGTTTCCATGATATTTATCATTCATATTAGTCTTATAAGTGATTACATTGATTCTAAGCACTTTAATGATACATTTGCCTAGACATGTTTCCTTCTATATGTTATATGGTTACTGTCACAAATTTTATAGTTATCTTACCCTTTTGAGGTGAGGTAATTACCAAGCAATATTTTATTACATCACCTCAAAGGGGATAATATTAATGGGTATATGCTTTGGAAACATGTTCTTTAAACTTGGCATAGTTCTCAGATTCTATGGGGGAATGCTTTGGAAGCATGTTCTCCACATCCATTCAATATATGGTACTTATATCAGTTTTAATATTTAGTGTGGGCATGTCATATAGATGTGGATTTTACACATTCATAGTTTCTAGATTATAGTTGGGGAATGATTTGGAATCATGTTCTCCACACTCATTTAGTATGGCAATTATATCAATTCATATATTCAGTGGGGGAAAGCTTTGGAAGCATGTTCTCCACACCTATTTAGTATTCAACATCTCTAATTTATAGTGGGGGTATGTTTTGGAAAAATGTCCTTCACATTGGTAGTTATATCATTTTTTATATTTCTTCATATATAGTATGGGCATGCTTTAGAATAATGTCCTTTACACTTACATAATTGTCTAAATTAGCCAAATCAAATAGTTATATACTTCATATACATATTTGTGGTATAATTCTATACATGGTACCATTTTTATACACATTTTCAACATGAAACATATCTAAGGTTCATATGTTATACAGCATATTCCTAATATTACAAAATATAAATCAATTTTATATTCCAAAACCATTGTATATACCAATATCGTGTAGACTTTTATGGACTTTATCAAACCAATCTACTACAGTAATTAGTTCACCTTTTGGTATGGTTGAGGTGATCAAATTACTCAATATTGCCAAGTTTTTAGGTTGGATATGATTGTATTAGCTAACCTCACCATGTTATAAGTAGCATTGGGTTGCAGGGTTGAGCAAATCTCAACTACCATATGGAAACTCAATTTTTCTCCAAAGTTGGGGGCATGTGCATTCCAATCTCTCTCTCTCTCTTTATCTCTTTGGATATATGCACTTTAAATATTTATCCTAATCTTAATTTTAGAGCCTAAAAATGATACATATTTTTTAAAATAACTACAAATAGGCAAGTTGGTTACATTGACACACATGTATATTCCTAAACCTTACTCTTTCAATTTCAATCAATTTCAAGTACTTTTAACCTAGATTATATGCATTGATTTTGCATTGTAACATGTTCTTGGTTGCAAGTCAATCATCACCAAAGCACTCAAATTTAACTTAATACAAGATAAGGTGTACATACACACCTAGGTACTTATTCCTTTCCTTTAAACTAGAAATGTCATTATTAGATTAAGAGGGAGTGAAATGTAGATGACATTTTGTGATTATGTGGTACCTCAATCTTGTACAATTAGAAAACTTAGACCTTGACTATCTCCCTTAGTCCTACACATGCCTTGCTTCTACAAGCCTCTCATATACTTTATCTTATACCCCTTGGCCTATCTTTTAGTCTAACCATTCTTATATTGATGACATAAACATCTTATCTTTCCTAGAAAGCTTAAAATGTACTTATCTTACACCTCTACAAGTTTTGAGCCTATACCCATTTGATACTCCCTAGTCACTAATGTCTAGGATAGATAGTAACATCGACATTACTATCCTACCCCAACATAAGTGTTGAGTTCTATAAATTCATTTAATTTATAAATGAAATGTATTCCAATGGTTAGCCTAAGTGATTTAGTGTGCATTGTCTCTTAATAGGATTGGTATAAATGCAATATCAACCCTCATTCATTATTCACCTAGTAATCAGATCAAGAGACTAAACCACTTATCAAAATCACTCTATCAAGCATTCAATTAATCAAATATTCCCTATTTTCACATCAATCATAGTTATAACACATCTACATGTCTAAAGTACTAAAGGAGTAGTAATAAGGTCTTATTTTCCAATTTATAAGATAGGTCACTATTTTACTTGATTTACATACATGAAATGATTCACACACAAGCCAACATGCAGGGGAAAATTAATTTAATCTAAGTCCCTCTTCTATACCATTATCTATGTAGGTAGTGTCTTTTAATAATGGGATTATTGCGGGTGAGCTTGACACTATGTTCCCACTAACCCATTTCTCCCTAAGGTCACATTGAAGATGGAAAGTTAAGGTTTTTCCATTTCATAAGGAGTCACAATCCATGATCCAAATCATAATGCACCAGAGTGAAAGTGAACCAAAACCTAAAAGCATTTATAAGGTCATATCCTATTTTAGTTGATATTACATATAAGACATTAGAATCAAACCTAGATAGTAGAATTGACACAACCATCTTAGGCTAATTCAAATGTCCAAAGAGATAGAGGCACCAAATCTATAATTTCACAATTGTTCCAAAATTATATTCCCACCTGCTTTTAGTTTATTCCAAATCTAGATCTACATTAACATCAGATCCAACTAAGTATATTGTTTTATGTCATTTATATATCTAGCATAGTTGTACTTTCCATTAATAGCTTATCTTAGTTTAATAAATTTAGTGTAATGTATATCTAAGTTTAACATTTAATTAGCCTAATATAGATATGATTTTCACCCTTGTGCCCTACCATTTCTATAATCTAAACCCTATCTACCCAAGTAGGATCCACATCCCAAATTAGGGTTAAAAAACTACTAATAAGGAAAACATGGTCTATTATCCCTTGTATAAACAAACCATTAGAATAATTATTTATTCTAGTACACATTCTATAATGATGATCTCTCCCACACTGATCCTACCAAAGAACCAATGGTCAATCAAGCTCTCACTATAAGTGCACTTGAGGGAAGCAAAAAACTAAATGTTAAAGGATCCAATCATACTTTAACACCTTAATTTACTACATGGAAAGAATTGACACCTAAACCAAGTCAAAAGGCTAAATGTGAAACAAGTAAACTTGATATTCCCAAATATGTATCAGATATTATGTTATAATATAAATCAAAATTACAAATGCCACATGATCATTATAGTTGACCATTTTTTTCAACTAGATTCCATTATGTGTGGTGATTGCCTCAGTTATCACTAAATAAAAATAAATGAAAAAATACCAATACTTTACCATAAAACACTAAAAATTGGTTCCACAAACCATTACACCTTTTATTACTACCTCACAACCATAGATTACAATGAAACATAAACAAAATATCACAATTTATACACATTCAGATTTGACATATATATATATGATCTTTGTTAACATCACTAGTTTATTTACCACATTCAGATTATAGAGCACCCTATGAGCATCCCTTAGATGGGATCATTGGCTAGAATTCTATTTTTAAACATTTTAATATATATATATAGACATTCAAAAAGTTCTGAAATTCCAAAAAATCAAATATTCAAGAAAATACAAACACATTAAAATAATTCAAAAATATTTAGCATTTCACATGTTTACTAGCTTTTGCATATGTTGTTTACTTTATGTTATTAGATAACATATCATTTATACACACACATATGTTTCACGAGTACTTGAGTGTGATACATGCATACATTAGACCCATGATATCTCAAGCATATAGATGTTGGACCTTTCCTCTTCTAACATGATAAACTATGTTGGGGGCATATTATTTATATATGATCATGATTGACATAAGGTCTGCTGTTTTATAATAATTTTCAATTATCTTATTGAGACTATATATATTATAAATGCCTATACTCGTGTCTCTATCTTATACAATGTATTTGATATGTTATTCTACAAGACATTTTGACAACACAAGTATGTAGGGACTAGTATGGAATGCTTATGCTAGTTTTTTGTATCTCATTACTTCATTTATTTACATTAGATTACTTAAGAGTGATTTATTTTTAATTATTTTCCTTGTTTATAGAAAATTTTCACATATTCCTTACTTATTGGGCACAGTTCCCTGAATCTTGCTTATTTTTTGTATGAACATTTTCACATGTCTTCCACTTGAGTGCATATAATTTTAACATGCCCCTTCTTTATGGTCTCTTTACACCCCTTTTTATGTGACATTTGAGTACTCTTCTATATGTGCTTGATTATTTTTTGAAATTTTTATCTTCTATACATTTTCATGATTCACATCATGCATCTTAGGGCTTATTATGTATGCATAATGTGAGCTTCATTGATATATATACTTTGACATGACACTACTATATTCTTCTTTACTATATGATTCATACATATACAACATAATTTTCTTATCCTTTTGAAATAGGGTGGTTATCACATTTCTAATCCCCTCACCTCAAAAGGGGGGCATATCAGTTGGGGAACACCATATAAGACATGAATCCACATACATAAAATTGATAGAATGGACTGAATTTGATGCAATTGACACAATTTACTTGATTGAAATATAAATTTGGGACATAATTCTATGCATTGGGCACATATTTGGGAAAATATTTTTAGATTTGTGATATATATTATATATATGTTACAAATCAAAGGTTACATTTTGATAGATAATTCATCTTGAGAAATATTTAAAGTGTACATGCACCAAATTGTAGACACATTTTAAAATTCTAGATACATTTATGTACCAGCCTTGCAAAGATGCACCATTTGAGATTTTACTTGCTTCAATAGTTGGCTCTTTTTTATTAATGGGATAAATATTTTTCACCCTTGATGGATTTGTCATTATGATTCTATTATTGTGGGTTGTTATGGTTACACTATTTGACTCAGGCAAGATTAGATAAATTAGTTAAAATTAGATAGATTAGTTATACTTGAGTTGTGCTATCAAGATTTTTTGCTCTCGATGGACTTGGAAAAATTCATCCTTATATTATATTGGGGGAATTATCACCTTCCAATTCCCCTCTTCACATATCCAAGGTTTAGATGTGAACCTCTCTCTAATGCTTTAGTTATGAACCATCTATACCAATACAAACTATAAAGTGGAAATATGGTTGCATCCACAACATGTTAACTCCTTTCTTTCTCTCTTTATTTCAATTATTTTAAAATTATTCAATTTTCATATTAAATTCACTAATTACACCTATAAAATGATCTTTGTTGTAGGTCATTCACATACAAAAAATTTACGTGGGCTCAAGAAAAGATAAGTTGTTTTCTACACACTAAGGTATATTTTCTTTCTTTTAACCTAGTAATTTCATCCTCAAGAATTAATATATTAATTATATGGGGGAAAACATAGATGATTAAATATGGATTTATATATTAAAATAGTTTCTTTCACATGAAAAATGTATCTCAAGGTTCTACCCTTTATTTTTACTTTCATTACAGTTAAAAGGCTCCCACTTACCATCCCATTGGGTCTAATTACTTATTTCTTAATCCAATCCTAATTATTCTAATTATCTAGATCACTTATAACCATCAAATGCCTAAAATATGATATATATTCATTCCTGTCAATTATAGAAACTCATAAAATTTATTCCATCCTAGATAGTTGCATTTAGGGTAGGAAAATAGCGTCAATGTTATTGTCTTTACTCCAATACAAGTATCTTTACCCTATAAACATTAAATTTTTAAAATCTTTTGATGTCTATGGATCAACATAAGAATGTCACTACCCCTTTTGTAAGGATTATTTCAAAAGAGCTAGTACAAATATAAGTCAAAGCCAATTCATTTAGACATCAATAAAATATCAAAAAAGGCACCTATTAATTTTCAATCAATCAATTAAAAAACTAAGATATTTTTCCCTATTCATTCTTATTTTCATATAAATCATAGGATTTGTCATACTACGAGTTTGAAGCACTCAATAGATAGACCATGAGTTATATTTGTCAAGTTACAGGATAGATCATTACATGCATGTTCATATAATATATTGCTCCCTAGTGCACACACATTTCCACACATAGGTCATAAATACATAATTTTGAGACCCTCCTTTGAGTATTATATAGGTAGGTATCACTCACAAAGGGGCATTTTTAGTTAGTTTGACACCATGAGCCCACTAATAGATATTTTGTAAAGGTAACCTAACCTAACGTGGATAGCTAGAGTTTGAGATATAAATAATGATATAGAGATTTCATGTGATATCTATACACATAATATGAAAGGTGAAAAAAAACCTATAAATACATTGGTGGTCATATATTGATACAAAAAACATTCCATATAGGATAGTTGCATTGAGATTCAGACAATAATGTCAATGCAAGCATTCATAGGCTAACACAAGATTTCAAGAAACTAGAAAGAATATTTCTAAAATATGATGAATGTTTGATAAACATCAAACACCCTTTTCCACACCTATACATTTTATATCTATCTATGCATCATTTCATAAGATAATTATTATTTCTTCTTCACGACTATGCAATCAAAATACTACTTTGTATTGTAATTTATATTTTTTGTATTTTTGTAATTCCACACTAAAATTGAATATCATAAACTAAATTATGTAATTGGGTTGATTTTAGGAATAATGTATCTCTCTCTTTAATATCCTATTCCTCCTAACCCCTTAATTCAAAAAAAAAGAGTTAAACACATGTGCATAGACATAGCCTGAATGTTAGGCAAGTTTTTATATTCAAGGTGCCTTATGATAAGGGGGAGTGGGGGATAGGATTTTTTTATCTTACCAAGGTAGAGGCCAACTATTCCATTGATTATATGGTAAGTGATATCTTATTCTACCAACCTATCTAGGATAATGTAGGGTAGCTTGAAAGGAGCTTATTGAATGCCTTCTACCCTAATGAATGTGTGGTATTGGTAATACCAATAGGCTATTATGGCCAAGATGGATGCATTCATATTTTTATATAATATTAGAATGGGATTATCATTAATCATCAGCTATATAGAGGGATATAAATTATTTCATATGTCCTCAATTTGATTCCTAAATTATTGATATATAATTTTGAGAAGACCACATGAATAGGAGAACCTAAAGGCCTCCACTGAGGGAATGTAGTGACTCTAAAATGATGGTGGTACATGTAGCATCAACTAAATAGGATAGAATGTATAATTTTCCCTTAGTATGAAACCTAAGGACCAGATGATATATGTTGAAGGTAATGATGTCACTAAGAACTAGAATCTACTTACCTTCTAATACGATGCTAAGTAGAGGGATCAAATACTTGTTCACATGAATGTTGCTTTCTTAGTTGAGAAACATCATGTTAATTCAAACCCATTATCTAAAATTATTTATGGTGTTAACTTCTACATCATCTTTGTCGACCCAATGGTCGGTATCCTTAACTCAATCATTCAATGTTTCATAAACATCATGCATCTTCATCCACCCAGTAGTAACTTACTTATACTAGAGGATGTCATACTCCATAAGAATTTAGTATCTCTTGAAATAAGCCCTAGATATGTATGAAATTTGGATTTCATTTTTTGGTAAGTATATGATGTCATTAGTACACTTGGATGTCCTCATTATGTTGGATAAAATATATTTGCAAGGGAAAACCTTGAGCTTTCTAGTAACTTTGAGAAGGATCAAATTTTTGAGTGAAATGAGCTCATTAGTTAATTCAACATCATCATCCTTGGGCTCATAATTGTTTAAATGTTTCTATATGTCTTTAATTTCCTTGATATTTCTCATTATACTACTTGTATTAGTTGATCCCTTAGAGGAATGTGGTGTCAATAAACTCTAGATTTAGCTTATAGTTGGAGGTAGAAGTTTTCATTTTTGATTGCTCAATTTTATAATACTTTCACCATTATCCTATGAATTTCTCCCTCATGTATGGTATTCTACATAGATGTGCCTTATTATCTCTCAAGGATACCTAATCAAAGGGATCTTATTAGTATATGTCACAGAGAATAGATTACTGTGAGCTCAATTTGGATGGGGCATTATAGGGCTCTGAAATACCTCTAGAGTAATGGCATTAAGGACTCAAGGCCCATGAGCTGATATCTAAATTTTTACCACAATATGAATTAGTCATTTCCATTTTCTGTTTGGATTTCATTTTTTTGAAATAACCTTTATTTAGATCGGTCGGTGGTAATGGGACCTATCTAGGTGTCAAATTGTGATCTACCCAAATGGGACAATAAGTGTTAAGAGTGTGGTGGGAATGCACCTAATTTTGGCCCTCATGTTTTTCATGATGCATTTAAAGTCATCAAAGTGTCTCTTATACTTAAGTGGTCCTAATTAGTGATTCTATTGATTTGGCATAGCTAAAATTTTCTAGGTATATGGTCCTCTAGGTAAATAAAAGTACATGTGATGTGTCCTAATTAGATCAAGACTCCTAGACTATACTATTATCTAACACCTTCAAGACTTGACTATACAAACTATCCTCTAGGTGTATGAAATTAAACATTTTGATCCATGAATAGGTGAATTATTTGGGGTTGTACATGGTTCTAACACCTTGGGACTTGGTCTGAGACCTTTAGCCACCTAGCTTATAAAAGCACACATGGCGCCTCATCATTGGATTGAGATTTCTAGTCCATACATGGATTTGACACCTATGGTACCTATAAAATGTAAAAAAATAATAAGTCATTATAAATCATTTCACAATGTAAGGGTTGCTTACTTGTCAAAAATATCCTCTAAGAGGGTGTGAAATGGAGTCTAGGACATTGACTCTAGGACTCAGGGATGTTGACTATTTTCTAAAATAAAAATTTAGTGACCAAAAAATAAAATAAGTATAGAAACATTTTAGAATCATGATGGGACTAAACTTTTTGAAATAAAATCCTGATAAATATACATAAATATAAACAAAGGGGGATTTATTAGAGTTTGCATAGATATTTAAGATTGAAACCCAATTGGCATTCACCTGTGTGGATCAGGACTAAGGTGTTAAAATAAGATGAGGTTCATACTATGCTTAATATGGGGATAGCTTTTTAAGATTTAGGGATTATAATGGGTACCATTTTATTTTGAAAAAAGGGACATGTTTTTCATAATAGGATCTAGGATATATCCAGAGAAATATATGATATCCTCAAATATAATATAGAAGAAGTAGAAAGAAAGGATAATGAGGAAGTTGTTGTAGAAGAGGAAATATTAGTTAACCAAAGAGAAGAAGATAATATATAAGTGTAATATAAAGATGAAGAGGTAGGAAATGATGCATAATTTCAAATTTATAATCGCAAGAAATCCCATGACAATATGACCAAATACCATCCCCCATTTTATTTCACATCAGGTGAGAAAACCCATTCAACATAATAGAGGAAGTATATATTGGATAAGAAGTAGAAAATAGTTTTCACACATTTAGTGAAGAGATAGATAAAAATACAAATTTATTATCAAATTGAAAATAATTCTTGGATAATAAATTATTTTAAAAAAGGGATAATAAGAGATAAGGAAGTAAAATAAATTTAATAATATAAAGAAAAGATAACAGATAAAGGATTCTGAGTGTGACTTCGAGTGAAATTAATACTAGTTTTGTGCCCTAAAACACACACACCCCATTTCAAACATTTAAACAAGGACCCATGTTTTTTTAAAATATTTATTTAAGGGTCATATAAACCTTAGGAATCCATGATATTAATTTATTTATGCAAAAGTCTAATGTTGTCTTTATAATTCTAAAGTTACAAGAGTTCAAATTATGAAAATCAAAGATTAAATGGATATTTTGAGTTACTATTAACCTTAGTTTTTCATATTTCCATTTCAAAAATTGATGCTTTGATTTATGGAATAAAATAACTATTATTTTCATGCTAGTGATCCTATGTTTTCTTTCAAATGATCGCAGGACTATTGGTAAATACTTATTAATCATTCATGATCGAGCCCTACCCTTATTACACAAAATTAGGATAGATGGCATCACCACATTATTTTAAAACTATATCCATTTTTAAAAATTTGATATGTGGAATTCATATGTTACATGGAGCCTTCAATTTTCACAAAGAGTTTCTAAGTCCTCCAAATCCCTAATCTCCAACAAATTGATAGGTGGAATTCATTCATTGCATGTATCCAACCAAATTTAAATAAATTTCTAAGTTTTCAAAGTATCTAAGATCTAAAAATGGGACACATGGCACATTTTCATTTACCTAAAACCATAAAATCTTTAAAATGAAAGTTAATCATCTAAGGGTTCTGAGTTCTTGCATTCTAATGAATCTAAGCCTCCAAGTTTTGAACATTCACACTTAGCACATTTTCATTTATAAAAAACCATATAAATGTTGGAAATATTGTCATTGATGTCAAAGGTCTAGCATTATTGGTGATAAAGGCTCCATTGCATTTAATGGTGTTTTTAATATTCATATCTTGGCTAATGTGTGTTAATATTTATTTAATATTAATCAATATATTTTTGGTTGCATATAATTCAAAAGAGGGCCCATGGAGAAGTAAAATAGTCATGGGGTAAAAGACAAAAGAGGAATGAGATGCATTTTTTCATGAAGAGTCATCTTGAGGAATTCCAAGAGTCACCATGTGAAGATAAAAGAGGGTATGGTTCATTTTTCCATGAAGGGACACTTTGAGGAATACAAAAAGTCACCAAGATAAAGATAAAAGAGGAAAAGATGCATTTGCTTATGAAGGGTCACCATATGACTTTTCAAATACAAGGATACAAAGGGTCAAGCAAGTTTGGTGTCATTTTCTATGAGGATTGAAGGGTCATAAAGGGTGAATGCCAAAGGCAATTTGGAAAGCTAAAAATAAAGGCTTGAGAAGCCATTTGTAATATGCAAGAGAGTGCATGGTTTTTATTTGTTTTTGAAGAGATAAAAGTAGGATATATTGTAGAGTTTTATCATTTGTTGAGTAAGCAACATTGAGAGATAGTTGTGTTTTATACACAAGAGGGGTTGGTGCTCATATGGGTTGGTTCTCACAAATCTTTGCAAGGGGTTGGTGCTCTTATGGGTTGGTTCTCACAAATAGTTATTGTGTTGGTGCTCAACAAAGGGGTTGGTGCTCCTACAAGTTGGTGCTTGAAAACATTATAATCTAAGTTAGTGCTCATTCATATACTTGAGATTGTTCTCCATGGTTTTTCCCACTTTGGGTTTTCACATAAAAATTTGGTGTCTCTCTCTCTCTATCTCTTGTGTGGTGTATATTATTGTTTCAGTTTTATTGCATATCTTGAATGTGTGGTTAAACGGTTAAAAAAAAGTAATTTGATTAAGAAATAAGATATATAATATACTGATTCACCCCCCCATCAGTATACTTCATGCTTAATAATTGGTATCAGAGTAGGTTCCTTTTAAAAGGTTTTACAACTTGAAGGTAGATCAGGAAAGCACGATGGTTGGATAACATGAAGGTTTTTTTACAAATAAGGCACCTTTGTTTGATGGGACAAATTATGTTTTTTAGAGCATAAGGATGAAGGCTTATTTGATGGCCCTAGGATTTGACATATGGCAAGCAATGGTGGAGGAATATAAAGAGCCATAGACATTCATAACTACTCTGGCAGAAAAGAAGGCAATTGAAAATAATGCTAAAGCTTTAAATGTTATTTTATGTGGTTTATGTGAATCAGAATTTGTTAAAGTTATGAAATGTAAATCTACTCATGAAACTAGGGTCAAACTTGAGAATATTTACAAAGGTGATGGAAAGGTTAACCAAGCTAAGCTTCAAACTTTTAGAAGATAGTTTGAGAGTTTAAAGATGGAAGAGGAAGAAAATATAGCAACTTATCTTTTGCAGGTTGATCAAAGAGTTAATCAAATTCAAGGTCTTGGAGAAAAGTTATGGTTCAAAAATTTTTGAGATCTCTACCATTGAGATATGATGCAAAAATTTTGGAAATTAAAGAGATGAAGAATTTATCCAAGCTAAAGATGGATGAGCTACATGGTATTTTTATAGCATATGAGATGTAGATCGAATAAGAGAAACCCTTAAAGAGAGAAGCTACTTTCAAGACATTGAAAAAAGAGAAGGCTAAGATTCAAGAATCAAGTGATAGTTCTAGTGATGATGTAGATGCCAATGGATCTCTATTCAATCGCAAGGCAAAAAAGGGCACAAGTAAATATCAAGGAAAATTACCTTTCAAATGTTTTAATTGTAGAAAGATTGGACATGTTGTATCTAAGTGCCTAGATAAGGGTAATGGTGATAATGAAGAAGGAAAGTCTACATATAAAAATAATTTCAAAAGAAAATTCAAGAGGGGAATCGAGAAGAAGAGTTTGTATTCTAAAGATCCTAGCTCAGTCGAAGATAGTAGAGTCAGTGATTCAAAAAAAGAAGAGATTATATTCATGGCCATACATAAAGATGCCTCTGCAAGTAAAAATATAGATGATCAAGAAGAAGAATAGGATGAAGCTAAAGTGAATCTAGAAAGAGAACTTGTTTATGCCTTAGAAGAGTTAAAAGCTCTTGAAAAGAGGAATCAAAGATTAAAGCTCCAAATCAAAAAAAATGAAAAGAAGTCAAAGTAAATAATTAAAGATCTACGAGCACACTTTGAAGAAGCCAAAAAAAATGAAGAAGATATATAATGTCACAATTAAAAATAGTAAGTAAATAATGTGAAAGGTATGTTATTGAAATTGCTTCTTTAAAAGTAAATCTTGAGAAAACAAATAAAACAATCAATGATAGAGCAGTCAATGATTCAAAATTTGAGAATAACACTAACATGTTGAATAAGATATTAGAAAATCAAAGATCAATGTTAAATAAGATAGGTATTATATTTGAAAAAGAGAAATGGGAGGCCAATACTTTCATAGACAAGGAAAAAGGAAAGACCTATGTTGAAGCTCTTATAAAGAAGAAATAAAAAGGGAAGAAGTTAAGAATACAGAGGACATCTCAAACAAAGAAGGCTGGAGTTAACAGAGCTACAAAAGGCAATCAGGTTAGAGATACATAAATAGGTTGTATTTTTATGGTTACTATTTTTATTTTAATGGATATGGTCATAAGAAAATATAATGTTGAAAAAGGGCTAACAATTTCAGAAATAAGGAGAAGGAAAGTCATGCAGAGTCAAGCAAAATCCATAACTCTTTTGCTCCTCTATTAGGCTTCAATGAAGAGGTCATAATATGTTACAAGTGTAATAACTTCATATGCATAGCCTAGTACTTTAAAAATGTGTTTGATTTAGTCAAGAAGGACCAGAGTTTTAAGGCTCCATTCATCAAGAAGAAAGTTTAGATAGGTTCATGTCAAAAGAAACAACCTAAAAAATCTATGTTGGTACAAATAGCTTTGCATGCAAGAAATTAATAAAATCCATGGTTCATTGATAGTGGATGTTCAAGGCACATGATAGGAGACAAAAGTAATTTCATAACCTTGAAGAAGATCAATGGTGGCATAGTGAAATTTAGAGATAATACTACTGCCAGAATTGTCAAAAAATGTACACTAAGTTTGGATAATGGTAGAACTAAAACTAAAAATGTTTTGTATGTATAAGGTCTTTAGCATAATATTTTGAGTGTAAGTCAAATGTGTGATAAGGGTCACACTCTAAAGTTTTATGTAGGAGTTTATGAAATTAGGAGAAAAGATTTAGATGTGTTGATTGCAAATGCTCAGAGAATAGGCAATAATTTATATAGGTTATTAGACATCAAAGGTCAAAGATGTTATTTGAGTCAAATTGAAGAAAGTTGGCTATGGCACAGGAGAATGGGTCATATAAATTTTGACAATCTTTTCAACATTAGAAAAAAGTAAGCAATCAAAAATCTTTCAAAGATAAAAAATCAATCTGACACGCTTTGTGAACCTTGTCAGTATGAGAAGTAGGCCAGAAGGTGGTTCAAAACAAAAGAGTACTCAACCACTCAGATGTTAGATCGTGTTCACACTAATCTATGTCAACCTATGAGAACTCAAAGTACTCAAGGTGAGAAATATTTTATGTTGCTTATTAATAATTTTTTATGTATGACTTGGGTAATGTTTTTAAAGAAAAAATCAGAAGCTTTCAGACATTTCAAAGCATTCAAATCATTAGTTGAGAATGAAACCAGTTTGAAGATTAAGTGTCTAAAATTAGATCAAGGAGGAGAATTCATGTTAGGTCAATTTATTGAGTTTTTTGAAGATCATGGAATAAAGATACATTATTCAACAGTGAAAACTCCACAACAAAATGGAGTAGTTGAGCAGAGAAATAGAATAGTTCAAGAGATGGTGAGGATAATGCTAAATGAATCCAAGATACAAAATAAATATTGGAGAGAGGTAGTTGCTACAATAGTGCATATTCAAAATAGAGTATTATTGAGAGTCAATAGTGACAAGACTCCTTATGAGCTATGGAAAGACAAACCAGTAACAGTTAATTATTTTAGAGTTTTTAGCAGCATATGCTTCATAAAGAGAACCAAACAAAAACTTGGGAAGTTTGAATCCAAAGTAGATGAAGGTATATTTCTTGGTTATTCTTGAAAAAGTAAAGCTTATAAATATTATAAAAAAAGAACCAAGAAAATTGTTAAAAGTGCAAGTGTCAGGATAGAAGAAGATGGAACACAAAGAATCAGTGATCTAATAGACATTCCTAAAATCATTGAAAAGGAAGATTTTGAAGAATCAGATGAAGATGAGAAGGAGAAAAAGGATAGAAAAACTCCATCCAAATATGTTTAGATAAATAATAATGAAAGTGACATCATCATGGACATAAATGAAGGAATTCACACTAGAAGAATGATGGTAAGTGAATCTAATCAAGTTAATTTTTATTTGTTATCCAAAATTCAGCCTAGAACTTTTTAAGAAGCTAGACATGATAAGCATTAGGTAAATGAAATGAATGAAGAATTAAATTAGATAGAAAAGAATGATACTTGGGAATTAGTGCCTAGACCAAAATATCACAATGTGATAGGAACAAAATGAAGAAGTGAGCAGGAATAAATCAAGATTAGTATGTAAAGGATATGCTCAGATTTAAGGAATAGATTTTGAAGAAAATTTTGTACCAATAGCAAGGCTAGAGGCTATTAGAATGTTTCTTGTACATGTAGTGTTTAAAATTTTCAAAGTGTTTCAGATGGATGTCAAATATGCCTTCCTAAATGGGAATCTAGAATAAAAGGTCTACATTGAGCAACCTGAGGGATTTATTCTCTCAAATATTAGTAGCCATGTATGCAAATTGAAGAAAGCATTGTATGGAATGAAACAAGCTCCCAGAGCTTGGTATGCAAGACTTGATAAGTACCTGTAGGATCAAGGTTTCAAGAGAGGATTTATTGATAGAAATATCTACATCAAAATAGAAGGTGAGCATCAATTTATTGTTGTGGTATATGTTGATGACATCATTTTTGGAGGAAATATTAAAAAGATGACAAAATAAATTTTTGATAATATTCAAAAATAATTTGAGATGTCTATGCTTGGAGAATTGTCATTTTTCTTAGGATTACAAATATTTTAGTCAGATAAAGGAATTTTCATATCTTAAAGTAAATATGCCAAGGAAATGTTGAAGAGATTTGGTTTTGAGGATTGTGCACCAGTTGGCACACCAATGTGTACAGGAAATAAGGTGAGCAAAGTTGAAGATTCACCTATTATAGATCAATCTTTGTATAGATATATAATTGGTAGTCTTTTATATTTGATAGCATCGAGGCCAAACATCATGCATATAGTAGGTATGGTTGCAAGATATCAGTCATCTCCAAAATATAATCATGTTTAGTTGGTGAAGAGAATATTTAGATATATCAATGGGATATTAGATTATGGATTATGGTATCCCACAGGTAGAGATTTCACTTTGGTTGCTTACACAGATTCAGATTGGACATGGTGCTTGGATGATAGAAAGAGTACAAGTGGATAAAATTTCTTCCTTGGTGATAACTTTGTATCATGGCTAAGTAAGAAGTAGAATTTAGTATCACTTTCTGCATTTGAAGTAGAATATATTGTAGAGGTATTGTGTTGTACTCAAGTGCTTTGGATGAAGCAAAATCTGGAATATATCAAGGTAAAATATGATGAACCTATTTCTATTTTTTGTGACAACACAAGTGTTATTAATATTTCAAATAATCTAGTGATGCATTCAAGAACAAAACATATTCCCATTAGATATCACTTCTTGAGGGAGCAAGTTGTAGATCAATAAGTTAAGATGGAGTATATCAGTACTACAGAGTAGATTGTAGATATTTTTACAAAGGCACTACCAAAAGACACATTTGAGTATCTACGAGAGAAGTTGGGAGTAATTTATTTTACTTCCTACCATTGAGGTTCACCATCAATTGAGGGGGAACTAAGTGTTAGCTCCAGTTAGGCCCTTTGCCATTAATGTCAAAAGGGGAGTATAACAGGTACAATTATAGGTATAGGTGCAAAAATAGGTAAAGGGAATAGGTACAAGTTACTACAATAAGGAGGAGTTATTATATGTTTTTAGATGGTAGTATGTGTAGGTTTTAGGATGTGGTAGTTTCACTTTGAGGTTTCCATCAATGACAAAGGGGGAGATTGATGGAAATATTGTCATTGATGTCAAAGGTCTAGCATTATCTATGATAAAGGCTCCATTGCATTTAATGGTGTTTTTAATATTCATATCTTAGCTAATGTGTGTTAATATTTATTTAATATAATCAATATATTTTTGGTTGAATATAAGTCAAAAGAGGGCCCATCAAGAATTCAAAGAGTCATGGGGTAAAAGACAAAAGAGGAATGGGATGCATTTTCTCATGAAGAGTCATCTTGAGGAATTCCAAGAGTCACCATGTGAAGACAAAAGAGGGTATGACATATTTTTATATGAAACAACACTTTGAGGAATATGAAAAGTCACCAAGATAAAGACAAAAGAGGAAAGGATGCATTTGCTTATGAAGGGTCACCATATGACTTTTCAAATGCAAGGATATGAAGGGTCATGCAAGTTTGGTGCTATTTTCCATGAGGATTGAAGGGTCACAAAGGGTGAATGCCAAAGGTCATTTGGAAAGCTATAAATAAAGTCTTGAGAAGACATTTTTAATATGTAATAGATTTCATGATTTGTATTTGTTTTTGAAGAGAGAAAAGTAGGAGATATTGTAGAGTTCTATCACTTGTTAAGTAAGCAACATTGAGAGATAGTTGTGTTTTATACACAAGAGGGGTTGTTTCTCGTATGGGTTGGTGCTCAAAAATATTTTCAAGGGATTGGTGCTCCTGTGGGTTGGTGCTCATAAAGAGTTGTTGTGTTGGTGCTTAGTAAAGGGGTTGGTGCTCCTAAAAGTTGGTGCTTGCAAAAATTTTAATCTGAGTTGGTGCTCATTCATATACTTGATATTGTTCTCCATGGTTTTTCCCACTTTGGGTTTCCATGTAAAAATTTGCTCTCTCTCTCTCTCTCTCTCTCTCTCTCTCTCTCTCTCTCTCTCTCTCTCTCTCTCTCTCTCTCTCTCTCTCTCTCTCTCTCTCTCTCTCTCTCTCTCTCTCTCTCTCAAGTGGTGCATATTATTATTTTAGTTTTATTTTATATCTTGAATGTGTGGTTAAGTGGTTAAATAAAATGAATTTGATTAATAAATAAGATATATAATATAATGATTCACCCCCCTTCTCAGTATATTTCATGTTTAACAATAAATATTAACATAGCTTAATAGTTCTACGTTTTTGTAGTATAATGGTTCTAAGTTCCCACATTCTAATGGTTTTGAGCTTCTAAGTTTTGAGCATTAGACACTTGGCACATTTTCATTTACCTAGAACAATAGAGGGATTAAAGCAAATTCAATCATTCAATGGTCATGTGGCTCTGACTCTCCATACCTCTAAGGCCTAGAGATCATGCCATGTATTGAAATTATGTTACATAGAACATTTACATAAAGTACATATTTAAAAAGGTTTGAGTGTATATGCTTCAAGTGCCCACAAGATTGAGGATACTCCATATGGCACACTTACATTAAATCACAACCCCAGAGTATATAAATTGAATAAGAAAATATAAAGGCCTGAGTGAAAGATAATTGGACAAGTGTCATAATCTGAGAGACTCTATTCCAAAGTACACATTTTGAATAAGAAAATATAAAGGCCTGGGTGAAATATAATTGGATAAGTGTCATAATTTGAGAGACTCTATTCCAAATTACACATTAATGAGTTTGATAACAAGCCAAAGAATTAGGTAAGTGATAATTTGATAGCTATATAAAACATGATGAATAGACACATAAAGTTAAAAAATAATTTCAATTTGGTAAATAAGTAAATTTTCCAAAGCTTAATTACACATTAAATTGAAACAAGAACAAAATAAAAAGGATGGTATTTACATTGATGACACACAAATCCATTCAAGACTCAACATGTTTGGTGATATATGTAAAATATGACATAAGTCTAGTCATTTATCCATCAATTTATCAATCAAAATTTTCAATTTTGATCCCTCGAGCATCCAAAGAGCGCAATATTTTTTAATGAAATTGAAAGAATAAAATAGATGATTTAAAGAAGAAATTTCATAGTTCAAATTAACAAAATGGAATCTTCTTCAAATCAATTCCATGTTCAAGCCCCCTCTACATATTCTTATGCTAGAAGTATAGAATACAAGGACACGTTGTTTGATAAAGGTGCCCTTGAATTCAACTTATTCCACTATTTATCACTCTAAAATGCAATAGAGTTTATGGCACCCTACTCTACACAAGATCAGTTATCTCTAGATAAGAAGCAATATATCGATAACCTAATTCTCATAAAAACATAAGGTCTCTATCTAGTAATGTAAAAACTAGAGGTAATGCCTTGTATAAACCTACTTAAAGGTTTAATTTTAAATGTAACATTTTCTATGGATTGCTTTCATCTGAGGAAAAGAAAAAATGTAGCTACAATTAATTATCATAGGGATTTCAAAAGTTATCTCAAACTTCCATGGCCATAAACTGCCTATAACCAAGTCTTAGCCAATGTTTGGATCAAGCACACTACATTAGATAGAAAATTAAAAAAATGGTAGGTTAAGGGCCAGAGACTAGATCCTAAGGGAGGCATTTCCTCTAATTTCATTATCGAAATTAGACATGGAATTAGGATAGCTATGGCCATCCTAAACAAACTATATGGTTTTGAGAGTATAACTTATGTACAAGTGGAATGGGTCCCTTTTTTGGATATTCTTCTAACTTTAGATAAGTTAGTTTCCTTGGGGGAAGCCATGAGTGCTAGATTGAAAACACAAATGTTTTATCCTAAACAAAATCTAGATGATGGAATTTTTACATGATGCCATATCTATTAGATACATTATTAGGTATAATGTATAGGACACATGGGGATCTATATAAACCCTCAACATAATATTTAGGCAGTATAATCAATGAATATTACTCTTCCATGTTTATATATAGATTCAAGATTGAACTTTAAAGGATATGTGAGTAAATTTACCCTTAAGTATATGAGGTGATCCATGACACCCAGATGCCTAGGTTTTTTGAAAACTTAACAAGAAGCATTCATAAAATGGTGGATTATTGGTATTACCATGACTACATAGTCATAAACATTGAAGGGATAAGGGAATATCCTCTACTTATACCATGCCACATCTTAGAAAAATTGTAAAACTAGAGGTGGCATTTCCACACTAAAATAATATTGATGAATAACTTGTCCTTAAACATCAGGGATATTATTATAAAACTCCTTTGAGTATAGGACAAATTCAATTTATAATTAGGCCACATTTCAACCAGGTTGGGAAAGCCAAGTCCTACTAAAATTTAAAGGTGGCCCAATTCAGGGAATGGGACCCCAAAAAGAAAATCAAGAGATACCTCAAGAAAATCAAGGAAAATAAGAAGGTTAACATTTCATATGGTCACTAGTAATATGATCATGATGATATTTTTATAAATACATTAGATGATATTGAGGTATGGACAAGGATGAAATATAAACAAATGTCAATGATATTAGCTAGGGATCTTTAGTACAATCTTGATATTACTAAAGAATAATCTAAGGAGATGTGAGAATAATAATAGAAAGCATACAGCCATTAGTGGCCTCCAAATCAACTACAAGATTTGGAAGGGCAAAACTAACCTCCCTCCCCTGCAAGAGAACATGAAAATTTATAATAGGGAGAGTCTAGCAACTAGAAGAAGTATAATACCAAAATAAGAAGGGAAATTATAAGATGTCTTTGCTATTATCAACTTCTCTCTACATCTTCAAATACTACTTCTATAGTTATAGAGAGAACCACTATAAATGAGGGAATTACACCTTCTCTAGAACAACAAAAGAACACATTAGCTATGTCACCCCTATCACCACTTACAACTATCACCCATGTTAGTCTCCTTAAGTTTTTATAGGCTTTTTTCATGTCTATTTCAAATGTTCCATCTTCTCCTCAAGCACCTCTAGTAATTCCACCTCCATCTACTACCATCAGTGAAGATGCATCTTCTCGATCACTCCCTACCATGCTATTCCTTACTCCATTCACCCTCTCTTCCAACACTATTATCCCTACAACCATTCTTTCAACACCACCTATAATGATACTCTATACCACTATAGCTAATTTAGTCAATTCACCATCTCCCTTGCCTTTCACTCCCCTTATTGTCACTTACCAAGGGAAATATAAAGGTTCTTATGCCTCCTCCAAGGGAAAACAAATAGAAAAAAAGCCATATTTTGGTCTCCCCAACATAGAGGAATCCATTGATGAGGAGGGAGAAGAATAAGAGCAGCATACATTGGTAATATCTTTAGTTAAATATTCAAATGATGAAGGTGAAAAGGATGTAGCAACAATGAAGAGGTTAAGACCTATAATAAGTGAAGAGGCAATCCCAAATGATGAGGATACAGAGTTGGAAAAGGCTAAAGCTATGAGTTTAGAAGGCATACAACAACAAGAAACTTTAGACGGCACTTTGGATTTACAAATACTCATAGCATAGCAAAGACAAAACATAAATGAGGTAGTCTCTTATCTTATTTCATCTATTTCCAATGTAGATATTCCATCTATAGATTTTCCTCCAATTGTTTCAAATATTATTTTGTTTGGTTATATGAAATCTCTAATTCTTTCAAATTTAAATCAAATAAAGGTTCTAAGGAAAGGAGTTTATTTTTAGAGTAAGGTTATAGTTTATACTTACAAACCTAGAGGGCCACTAGTCCTCAAGAAACATTCAGCTCAACTAGAGCTTACTATGCCATAGTATTCACCCATACATTCAACCATTATGACTATTGAGGAAACCCCAAGGTTGACCAAGTATGTGGCTAAAGTCACTCAATTGAGAGAACCTTCACCATGGGAGAATATTTTCTATCCAACTCTCCAGTTCCTAATACAAATAAGTGCATCATTGGCACCACTAGTAATAAGACCTACTCAAATAACTTCTTCACCTTCCACATCTAAATAATCGATCCCACTAGATGAACAAGCATGAAAACTCATTATTCCGCAATGGTAAAAAGAGATATAAAATATAAGGAATGAGAAACATAACCTAGTTATCACAAAGTTATATATAGTCTCTACCTTGTTCAACAAAAAGAGTAGAACAATCCAAAGGGTGAGGAAGAGGAAGTCATTAAATTTGGAAATAGGGGAATAAATGGAATTTGAACAAAGAGAGAAACTATTTTCCTTGGTAAAGAAATAAAAAAAGGATCCAAGGTATCCTAATGAATATACTGAGTACTTCAATGATTTTGTCAACTCAATTGGTGTACCTATGAAAAATATATATAGAATCAAAAATGAGGCACAATAAAGGCTATAACAAAGATATATTATACATGCTCCCTAGGAAATAATTATTGTTGTGTAGAGTGTAGCTACTAATTTATACAACATTTTACATAATATACAAGTTGCCTAAGTAGGAAGTTAATCAAATAGAACACATGCGATTAAACTTTGGAACCAAATGAAAAAGTTACTAAAATTTTTTGAATTTATTGGTTTTATGCTTCAGAACTAGTGCCTTCTACCAATTAAACTTAATGTCTATCATAGGTACATCATGGTGCCTCAATTATGTAAGTATAAAAAGGGATGGTTCCCTCTATTGGCATAACCAGATGAAGACTCTATTTTGACTTTTTATAAATCATGAAAGTAAGGCCTTGGAAATTATAAAATACATAAGGGTCACTAAATTGATTACCCTTATAGGTGAATTAGTCAACATTTCAAATTTTAATAACCTACTCAAATCAGTTGTAAATAACTTCAAAGAGGAATTTGAAGGCACAATATATAAGACCAATGATGAAATTTTGAAATTGGTAAATTTTGCTAAGGATAGTGTGACAAGAGTTGAGGCTCTAGGAGTATAATTAGAGAGCTCAAAATTTGAGTAGACAAGGTTGATGACTGAGGACATCAATCTTTTCAAACCTTATGTTCCCAATTTTAACATAATTAATAAGGATGTTGATGTATCATGCATGTTATTTGAATAACTCGAGGCAAAATAAATAGATTCAAAGTCCACACAAATCATGAAACTAACTATTAGTGTTGTCGTGTCATCTCAAGGTTCTCAATTTTAAATATTTATGGTCATGAAAACTCCAAGTGGGTCTATTTTGATCCCACAAGGAATAATTATAGTTATTTCAGTTCCTCTAATTGTCACTCCATCATCTTCTTTAGCTATTGGTTCCACATCAACACCTTGATAAATATAAATATGTACTTGCTTCTTTTTCCTAGGTTAGAACTTTGGTTCCAAATTTATGTTGAATATATATATATATATATGAATGTTTTTTTGAGTAATCATTGTTGTGCATGCACACTTTACATGAGATTAACATGTAATGTTATTTCATATATTTATTTTTAGACATCACTTGAGAGATGATGCCTTATCCATCCCAATATATTTATACTTTTAACCTCTTAATCCCAAAGGAAGGAGAATTCTGGTTATTAAGATTAATATGAACTTTCAGAGTTCTATAATTTGAGTCTTGATGTGCAAATCTTGATTCTTATCCAGCTTGTGGATTTTGTAAGAAGTCTTATCATTATAGTTTCTTAGTATTTTGGCTATGTATGAGTTATCTATTTTATATAAAAGTTTGTATATTAATCTATAGCTAATTTGAATGCCTTTTGCATATAAATCATAATCCCCCCTGTAGATATTTTATTACAGTCTAAAAAATGTGACAACCTTTGATTTCATGTGTTAAATTATGTTTCATTATGGTTCCCTTTACCTCCTAACTATTTTTTATTGTGGGATTTATATAGTATCCTACAATAAATATTAATCTGTGATTTCTTGTCCAACCTATAGTTCAAGTTTTGGTGTTGAAAATTTTCATTTGATGTGGTTCAAAAGCCTCCTTTCCTACCCTAACTTTCCCTCTATTCTTGAGTTTATTTTGAATTCATACCCACTTTAGGTTAAAACCATCATCATTTCACCCATCTCAAGTATATTTAGATTCATCCATAGCTAACCCATCTATGGTAAACAAGTTGCCTCGTTCACCACTATTCCATCAATGGGTTATTTATAAAAACCCAATACCCTACAACTTATGCCTTTGAGTAAATACTTTTCATGGATCCTAAAATGTTAGAGGCTACCTTTTAAGGTTACTACAGTGTGCATAAGCCTACATCAATAGATAAATTATTTTCTGGTGCTAGGAGGGGATTGCACCTATGCCTCTATTTTCTTTGAAAATAATCACTTGAATTGCATTAGAATCACCCAACATACTAACAAGTTTAACCTGAGACACTAACTTATTATTCTCACCTTTATAAATACATATAATATTTAGATTTGATAAAGGAGTTAGGAGGGAACAATGGGCTAAATCATTATCTCTAGGTAGGTAAATCCATCTTCCATTACTCTTGATGGCCCATCCTCAACCTCAATTGTAGCCTCAAATCCAAGATCGAGTTTAGGCTCCAACCTAGATAATTAGTTCCAAAATCAATGTTGTCAAACTATCCATGAACCTATAAATCATGAGAAATATTTACCTTCTTTTTCCCCCTCAAGGGAAAGACTAAATAACAATAGATCAAGGCCTTCAAAACTAATTTTGGAATATTGAATGTAACCATGAAGATGTGGCATATAGACTATTCCCCTTCACATTACTTGATGTAGCCTATGACTAGTTTCTCGATGTCTCATAAGGTTTAATTACCTCTTGAGAAAAGTGGTAGAACATTTTTTTTACTCATTTTAGCTAGGTCATAAGTGCAAGTATTTTTTATTAACACTTTTCAAGCATGAGGAGAGAGCTGGATGAGCCAATCCAAGCCTTTAATTCTATATTTTATAAGATTTATAGAGGACTTGAGATTGCTTACACACCCAATGAGGTGTTGGCCCTAGATGTGTATAAGAATGACCTGAACCTTGTAAATAATGTATTTATATATAGATATGTTGGTATTGATACCCTACCTTTATCAATGTACACAAATAATTTAATCTTTAGATGTAATATTTAGACCCACTCAATCTTGACCATTTTTTTAGACTTTCAGTCCAATTCTAAATATAGAATAGAATAATATGTCCCAAAACCAAAACTAGATGTATAATCAGTTACCTTTAACTTAGGATCTACCCAATAAACATCTTGTCTTCCTCAATAATTTTGTGCCTAACCAAAAAAACCTAAATCAATCATTGATACTAGTTAATACTGTTATAGCATACATTACCAATTTTCATTATACAAAAACATAATTAGAATCAATCTAGAGGATGGTCTAGAAATTGAGTAACAAGTTTATAAACATATAGAAACATATGGGTAACACTAGAAGACACAATACCAATCAAAGCTTTAAATTTCATAGATACAATAGGCCTTTCAATAGGTCTATAAATATTCAACAATAAGTCCCATCAAATAGGATGCCAAAGATCAACATTATAAACATAACCCTTCCTAATTGGTGTCAAGTTCATAATACTACACAACAAGATGA
Source organism: Torreya grandis (assembly GCA_037957365.1). Classification (NCBI taxonomy): domain Eukaryota; kingdom Viridiplantae; phylum Streptophyta; class Pinopsida; order Cupressales; family Taxaceae; genus Torreya; species Torreya grandis. The sequence goes on along the minus strand of JARHVA010001287.1, from coordinate 2,418,856 downwards.
ACTCAACTACATCAAGTTTTTCACAACCTTCAAGACATTGTAAAAGGAAATATACAGGAAAGAAGGGTCTACAAATAAAACATAACCTTCTTCTTCTACTAATCTTGGACAGTCTAGTATAATAATGGTCTCTAAGACCTAAGATATCCCCTTCCCAAAAGAGGATGACAATGAACTAAAAGATAATATGAATGAGATCCATGCATTCTAATAATTCTAGTGGAATAATTACCATTTGAAGAGTGATAAACTAATTACTACTTCAACACCTCCAAACAATAATGATACTACTCCTTCATATTCTCAAGCCAACAACAACCAACATTTCTTAGGAGAGATGATTAGTTGTAAATCACATATCCACAAAGTAGGGATGGGCATAACTTTATTAAAGACATGAAGAATATCAAGGCCAACATCACCCTACATGAGCTGGCTCAAATCAATGAATAAAGAGATTTTTTGTTGAAATCCCTAATCAATAGATTCTCTATATCAGATAAATAAAAATTTATGCATGAAAATGTGATGGTATTTAAATATAAACATAAATTACTATCATTTCTACTAACTATCTGAATGTTTAGAAAGAATGTGCACAATTACTTGGTTGATCAGGCACCTCAACCAATGTGATGCTGACAACTATGTGCAAGAAGCTAGGTTTGACTCCAAATAATTCAAATATTGTGGTATTACAATTGGAAAATTATTTAATTTTATATGTTAGAGAATTAAAAATGTGTGCATTTATTTGGCATCTAATCCACATGTTTAAAAAACTATTGACATCTTGGTCGTTGACATTCCAGAAGCATACATTATGTTGTTCAATTGATATTTGTCCAAGACACTCAATAGGTACATGGCCACCAATGTATCACACATGTGATTACCTTGGAAAGGAGTGAAAATATATACTTAGGTGGATGAATAACCAAACATTAAACACTTAATTATTAAGTATAACACTATTAATGAGAAATTAGAGTTCACTTCTTTACATGCAGGCGTATACACATACCACTAGACAAGAACATGCATTGTATGAAAAGGAATTTGAAGATCCTTTTTAGTTGTGGACTCTTCATTTCTATAGAGCTAGGTTAAAACAAGGTTATAGTGTAGGCATAACCTTGACAGATCTATATGGTAAGAATTACTTTATTGCTTACATGTTACATTTTTCTTGTGAAAACAATAGAGTAGAGTATGAAGCTCTAATCCTTAGCTTACAATTTATACTCAAGCATAATGCTAAGTAGTTGAAAATCTTTAGTGACTCTGAATTGGTGATCAATCATATTAGAAACAAGTATAAGTGTAAGTTCACCTACTTAAATATGTACAAGCATATAGCTTGGGACTTTATCAATTCCTTTGAAAGATTCAACATCAAGGATAACCCTAGAGAGCAGAACCAATTAATCAAATTACTAGTAGCTTTAAATGCTAATATGGCACCACTCTAAGTGTCTAACATGCATAAGTTCTCAGTAAATCTAGTCCCTTTCCCCTCCATCCCATATAATGTGGACAACTTCTAGGTGTTATAGGATGACTAATAGCTTATGAAATTTATAAACAAATCTAGAGCTTTCAACTCTCAGATAATAGATGAGGAAAACATGAAACCCATGCATGATGAAGACATAGGAGAATATGACATTTTTAAATTGAATTAAAACCACATCCCTCTAGGTAGGGCCTCCTTAGAGTGAGATTTTGATCTAGATCCCCAAGCTCAGAAGTAGAAACCACCAAGAGCAACTCACTCAACTTTTGCCAAAGAAAATTTAGGCACTAACCAACACCCTCAATAGGTGAATGTAGGCCTAAGTTTAATTCTAATTGAGAAACAAAACCTAAAATACATAATGGTAAAATAAAAATATGTGATATCTTAGACATATAAAGACTTAAAATTATTTGACCCTAATGTTATTACACACACTATCCTATTAAATCCAGATCATAAGCCTTTTAGGCAAAGATAAATCTAGTTAATCCAATTATAGAACCTCTTCTTCAAATAGAAGTAAAATAGCTACTAGAGGCCAAAATTATCTTCCCAATTAGGCATTCTACTTAGGTAGATAATTTGGTGTTAGTCAGGAAAATGAGTGGAGAAAACAAACTTTGTGTTGATTTTAGGAACCTAAACAGAGCATCAGAGAAAGATAATTAACCCTTACCTTCTTTAGATGAGATAATTTAAATGGTGACCTTTTTGGATGAATTATATGGTTACAATTAGGTACTATAGAAGATCAGATGAAGAATACCTTCACAAGAAAGTTGGGAAGTTTTATATATAAGAGATGTCATTCGGCATAATTAATGTAGAAGAAACTTTCCAAATAGCCACGTATTTTGATTTCCAAGGGATGGTTGGTAGGTACATCATCATATACAAGGATGACCTCACTTTTTTCACCAAAGACAGAGTTGATCACATATACCACCTTCAAAAAGTGTTTGATAGATGTATAAGGTATGGAGTGTCACTTAATCTGAAGAAAAGCATATTTGGAGTTATTAAATGGAATTTATTAGGGCATATCCTCACCAAATATGAGATATCCATTGATCCATATCAGGTTCAAGTTATATCCAAGTTGACACCTCCAAACATCAAGAAAGAGATGAAATACTTCTTTGGTAAGATAAGCTTTGTGCATAAATTCATTTATGGAATTATAGATATTTTCAAAGCACTAAACACTATGCTAAAGAAAGATGAAAATATAGTGTGAATAACATAATCCCAATGAGATTTCCAAGACATCGATACTGCCATTACTCAAGCTCCATTTTTCATTAATCTAGACGCTGATAATTAATTATATTTATATTCATTTGATTTAGAACATATTATAGTTTTTATTCTTACACAAAGTGTAGAATACAATGAACATATCATTTCCTTTCATGAGTACCAATTTGAAAGATGTTGAGTTGAAATAATCCTTGATAGATAAGTAGATATACACCCTGATCAAAGATGCTAAAATGTTTAGGCACTATATCTTTAGAAACAAAACATATGCCATTGTTCCAGTTCCTATTGTCATGTTCACACTTGGACAAAATTAACTAGTTAAAAGAAGAAGCAAATGGATGGATAAACTTTAGGATTTTGGCCTTAAAATCATGTCATCCAAGATGGTAAAAGGCAAGGGGGTCATCCAAATGATGATCAAGACTGATCCTGCATTAATATTAAATAAATTAATGATAATTAAGTAAATGGTGGCTAGTGATATACTCAAATCATCCATTACTTTCTCATAGGTATGTGTCCTTCGGAGTTAAATAGAGAGAAAATATGAGATCTTAGGCTCAAATTACCTAATTATATGATAAATCAATTAATCATATATATAAATAACTATAAAGGCATCTATTTGAGAAGGATTTTAAAAGAATAGGTTTTAGATATCCTGAATAACTTGTATCAAAAGATAATAAGTGGCCATCCCTCAAGAAACATAATGGATCATAAAAGTATGTGGATGGGATATTATTGGCCTCTAATCTTAAAGGATGTCCACAATCAAATCAGGACTTACCATGACTACCATGTATTTGGGAAAAGAGAAGTAAATGCTACCATGCCTTTGTATCTAGTCATTTAAGGACATCCCTTTACCCAATGGGGCCTTAATGTTATTGGGATGATAAACATAAAATCTTTGGCAGGGCACAAGTTTATCCTCTACAAATAGTGACTACTGCACCAGGTGAACAAAATCTATGGTAACAAATAATTCCATAATAATTAATGTAATCAAGTTTCCAGAATAAACTTATTGACTAGGATTGACACTCCCATCTCCTTAGTTTGTGATAATGGTCCAATTTTTCAATCTTTTAAATTCATAAAATGGAATTATGATAATCAAATCATAATCAATTTCTCTTTCAACTATTATCCATAAGTAAATAGATTAGTTAAGTCTACCAATAATAATATGATGGATGTCATTAAGAAATCAACACAATATAAACAAAGAGAATGACATCTTTTGTTGAAATATGCACTATCGAAAGATAGAATTAGGCACAATCAAGTCCTCAAGGCATCACCTTTTCTATCAGTGTATGGAAACCAACCATTATTCCCTATTACTGTCAAGATACCAATGTACCATTTTATGCAAGAGTATATGAGAGAAGATAAAAGAGTACAATATAGACTATTAAATATACTTCAAATAACACAAAAATTGAAGCACTGCACAGCTTTAGTAAACATCAGGATGTTATCAAAATATGGTTTGAAAAAAGATCCAATATCAAAGCCTTCAAGATCTCAAACTTAGTGCTTCTATGAGACAAATCACATGAGAATAAAATACATTATAAGTTCAATCCTTTATGGAATAGACCATATTAGATATCAAATATTCTAAGTAAGAATGTCTTCTAGTTGAAAGACCTCCAAGATAATGGCCTCACCTTTCTAGTCAATTGATAGTTTTTAAAGCACTATTTCATGGCTAATCCAATTAGAGGTGCCTTAGGATGACTATAAGTGGAAATTTATATGTAATATTAAGGTATACTTCTTGATTTTTGGGTTATATTTATTTATTTCTAAAGTAAGTTGTATTCTTTCTATGATTAGTCTTCCTTACTTTATGCGTTTAATTTATTAGATTATTTGTTATGATTTATAGATTAGTTTTAAAAAATTGTAGAACATACCAACTGATTTCCCATGTGTATATTACAAAATAACTATCAAAAACAAGGGGATTATTCATAAGGATGTACCATTTATACTCATAGGGATTTACTCTAATAGTAATAAATATTATGGATTCAAGTTATGTGTTATGACTGAAATAAGTCCCACTTTGATTGGATGAGTTTACTAGACTTCTAATATTTACTTTGATATAATAAATCAAATTTTAGAAATACTTTCTATTTCCAAAGATTAACTGCACTATAACATGCTAAAACTTGGATGAGCGATAATAAAACTAGAACTATATATACAATGTCAAGGATGTATTAATCTATAAAAGTTTTATTATGCATACATCAAGCCAATGATGATTCCCAACCTTTATTCTATCTATGTTTTCAAAAAAAAAAAAACTGATAGAAGATGGGTAATTCAATTAATTTCTACCAAAGCTATAGATGCATGTTTGATAGTAGAACAAGGATTTAAATGGAATTAGAGGTATATTTGTTGGTGTTATGGATGCTTGGCTAGAAGTAGAGAAATATCTAGGTTTTATTTACTATTTGGTTAAAAAATCTAAGATAAAAATGAAACTGATAGTGTCTATCCAAGACTTTGTCAAAACTTTCATAACAAGTAAAATTGAATCCACAAAATCACACACTCAACTCTAAGGAATTGAAAGGATTAGTATGTTACATGAGGAAGTAGGATTTTGTTCCAAGGTTTAGTTTTTTTATTCATTTCATTATAGGGATGAAATTTGGTTATACTACATTACTAATATTCATTGTTCTCAAAATACTCGAAAGTATTTTCCCCTATGAGTCACCATTTGTTAAGCCCTAACACACACACCCCATTTATTCACACGAAGATCCATTTTTATTGAAAATATTTATTTAAGGGTCCTATAAACCTTATAAATCCATGATATGGATTTATTCATGAAAAATTCTAAGTTTATATTCATAAGTCTAAAGTTACAAGAGTTTTAATTATAAAAATCAAAGCTTAAACAAATATTTTGAGTTATTATTAACCTTAGGTTTTTGTACTTCCCTCTAAAATTTTGACTATTTAATTTATGTACTAAGGGCATTAAAGCTTTCATCATAATGTTCCTATGTTTTTTTTCAAATGACCATAGTACTATCGATAAAGACTTGTTAATCATTCACAATCGGGCCCTACCCTTATTCCACAAAATCAGGATAGGTGGTGTCACTATGTTATCCAGGAACCTATATCCCTTCGCAAAAGTTTATAAATATTCAAGGTCCTTGAGCTCTAATAATTTTATAGGTGGAATTCATAAGTTACACATTTAGACATCTAAAATTGGCCACCAATGGCTTCATACTAGACTCTAGATCAATTCTTACCAACCTTTACACATCTAACCTAAGAATTTCTAAAACGTCTCAAATTTGGCTTCATAAAATATAATTTGGCTTATAAAATAATTATATGGGAAAAATGCACACATTAATTAATTTAAAAAACTTCAAAATGTCAAAAATCCTAAACAAAATTAATCAAATCAAATTCCTAAATTGAATTATCCATGAGCAATTAAATGAATTATCAAAAAGGAAATTCAAAAATTAAATAATATCGTAGGAATTCATAATTACCTTTTGTGAGTTGTCAAATATCCAAAATATCCCACCCATGCCTATTCATTGCTAATCAAGACCATTTTAAACCTTTTAACTCCACTAGGGTTAATTAACTCACAAGGGTAAAGTTTGAACCCATTCCAATCCCCAACTACACCTTAACTCACCTTGGGTTGAGGTTAGTTGTTAAACATATAAATACAAGCCTAGACATCTTCATTTGGAGGGATTGTAATATAGTAATATTATAATGCAAGTTTTTAAGCAAGTTTACATGACCATAATGTTATAATTCCAAAATCACAAGCCAAGCCATGAAGCTACATCAAGCAAGCATGAGCCAAACTACCATGGTGCCAAGGGGAGGAGCTACACAACTCCATTTTCCAAAAATCTCTTGAGCACAAGCTAAGTAAGCCAAATGAAGAAATCTCTTGGGATATTCAAGGAATTGGTAAGGAATGGTGTAAGTTCTTTCCATTTTTAGTTGTGCTTTGTCAATTATTTTTTTTCACCATGCTCCTCCCTTTTATCTAGGCAAGATAGTGTTATGCTTGTTAGTGTGTTTGTTTTCATTTTAATTTATTTTCATTGTGAAGCTAACATATGATCTAACCACCCTTCTTGGATTCCTTAATTATAAATGGCATGCCCGATTGGACTATAAGCACCCCACATAGCAAGGAAATGAATATGCAATTCATAAACCATCAAAAAAATACTTGAATATCATTAAAATTGAAAAATTATATTTGATTTTGTCATATTTGGTATTATTTTTCTAACTCAAATCTATACAAATATCGATATCAATTAGGCCTGATTGGTGTCGATTTGGCCTGAACCAACCATGGTTCTACCCAATTGATCTCAATCCTATGTGACCATCATTGGTCAATTTATAAGGGAAAATGGGTTCAAATTTTGCATTTTGATTCTTTCTATCAGTCCTTTTTGTGATTTCTTAGTTTTAATAGCATTTAAACTCCTTGAATAAACTTTTTCATGTGGGTTTTCTCAAATTTTTAGCTAAGGCCTAACGTAACATTTTTTTGTTTCATGTCAATTTCACCTTCAGGTTCATAGGTGATCGACAGTCCTCTTAATCTATCAACATCAATTCTTCACAACTGACATCCATTCTCTTTGAGACCGATCGATAATGGTTACCTTGAAACTAACATCGATCATCTCTGACCGGCCATAGTCACTGTGTTTTCTAAAATTAAAACTTGAGATCTCTTTTTCTAAAATTCATTTGCTTACAATAAAAGTGCTTCAAAGCATAAGGTTACTATCTAAAAATTTTAAGTTCAAGACGTGATTGGAACACAAATTTTCTAGTTTTGGATAAAGAACATTTCAATTTGGGCTTTTAAAAACAATCTAGTTAAATATTGCACATTTAAATTTGGGCACTAAAACAAACATGTTGAGTCTTGCACATTTAGTCTTTGGTGCTTAAAAGGATTTAGGATTTCTAATGTTTGAAAATACTTCATTATTGGTCCTTAAAAACAAATTCTTAAGTCTTGAACACTTAATTTTGGTGTTTAAAAACAAACTTAGGCTATATCTTGAACATTTGGACTTTTGGGTTTAAAACAAACATAGATGCTTTTACTTAATTTGCTTTTGTGAAATTCTTTTAGTCTTTTACACTTAAGCCAAAGGGCCAAGTAAATAATATTGTCACATTTCAATTTGGTGTCTAAAGTCACACTTCACTCATAATTGCTTGCAAATTATTTGTTGTTTATTATTTTTTCAAAAATAATAATGCATGTATGCGCTCCCCCCATCCTCTAAAGGGAACTCAGGTGATCGAAATCACCTTTTCATTGCATTTGATGCCTAGTCCAAGGCATATAAATAAATTTATCTAGTCTTTCCCAAAAACCCACATGGTATTGGGTAATCTAAAAGTCACCCTAAATTATTTCTACTTAGTCTTTATTTTCATGCATTTTGGCTTATGAAGGAGATGCCATTACCTCTCACAAGTTCCCTAAGGAAGTATTGACCTGGGGATTCATCTCCTAAAAGTGTTTTAACCATGCTCCATTATAAGGCATACAAAATGGGAATGCATACTAATAGAGCTAGGGGGTTGAGTGGCTAACCTTTCCTTTAGTAACGAGGGCCTGAGTCAAGTTTGGTCAAGTAGGGGATAACACTAAGCAATCCATAGATGTTATCATCATGTAAAGGAGTAGACCCTTACATGATAATTTGATTGGTATAAACTCAATTAAAATAATGCTTATCTTGTGTTAGCCACACTTGAGATTAATCTACACGTTCATAACTTATAAGTTTTAGTCAACCCTTCTTGACAACCTTGATAGGATCTAGGATGATTATACTTAGTTGTAATTTTTTCATTTATTATTTTATTACTTGGTGTGTTGAAGATAAAACATTTTCATTTATACCACATCATGAACAATTTTGTTTATCTACATTACTCTATTATTTGAGGAGGTGTTACACCATCCATTTGACACTTTGTTTTAACTTAGAAAACTTTTATGTCAAAAACATTGAGTGTGGCACTCAATTTAGATGGGTAACATTATGTTGCCCAAATCACTTCAAGTCTTGTGTCTTATAAGTCTTTGAAACAAACCATTGTCACATATTTTGGGAGTGATGACACCATTATGCTACCCAAATTATTTCATAGACTTGTCTTGTCTTGTGTCCAAGTTTGACATTATTGAAACCAAATCATGTGTCTTGTTGGATCTTTGTTTAGCATAGTCATGATATTCAAATTTACCTATCTTGTTGGTCATAAAAACCCTATTTTACCTAAGTTGAGTCTTTTATTAACAAGTTTGGATCCAAATATTGATTGATTTTGGTTTAGGCCTCGACACGTAAGGGATGATACATAGATATTTCTCTTTTGGGTTGTGTAACTTAGGTTAATCCATTACTCAAATTTGGAAAAAAAAATTGTTTGTGCCTTTGTTTAATAGAATCAATCCATATTCAAAGTGCCTTTTGTTTTGTGTTTTATACCAATTTGATCATGTTTGTGTCTAGAATCAAGTGCCTAGTTTTTGCCAAAGTTTTCTAAGTTTGTTAGATTAATATCATCATAATTTATTTTAAACTTAGATTTTGATGCCAAATTTGGCCAAAATTCTTAGTATTAGCCTTGTTTTAAGCCTATATTTTGATGCCACATTTGGCCAAAAGTCCTAACGACTCTTTTACCTTTCCTAGTTTAGACCTATTTGGAACATCTTTGAACCTAGACTTTGGCATCTTGTCTTTAGTTAAATTTACTTGACCTTGTTTGTGTAAAGAATTTAACATTACACATTTGATGTTATACTATTTTTATCAAGCCTTTTCATAGAATTTTTGGAGATACCTCTCCACCCTAGACCAAGCTAGATAGAGTTTGGACCTCCTTTGTCTTTTCAGACATAGATTTTTAGAATTTGTAGAACTCTAATCTCATATTGTTGTGAAATGTTTGTCATAGATTTGACCATGTCTCACTATACATGTAAATGAGCCATGTATAATCTAGGATATGGAAATGTTGTCACACAAGAAGACTTTGTTCAAAACCCTTTTGTAGATGAGGTCATTTGGGAGGGAGATTCATATCCACCTTAAAAAATTCAAATGGGGGAACATATTCAAGATCTTTTAACCAATTATTTGGTTACCATTCCTCTTTACATAGAGAAAAATCCAGAATAAACTACATAATATTTAAGTAACATATCTACAATTGTAGAAAATGTCCAATATCAGCTATATTATAGTATAATTCCATCAATCCATGATGTAAAGGCTCAGTCTCTAGCAGACTTTCCCCATGATAATTTGCCAAGTCTACTAAGAGGGCTTTATAACATGTCTTATCATAATAATGAATAGGCCTCTTCTAGAAACCCTAATGCCATTATATTGATGTCATATCAAGATCTACATATGATTATCACATAAAGAGGCCTCATGGAGTACCACTTCATTCAAATGTAGATAGCATACTTGACAAATCAAAACCTAGCACATAACTTTAACAATATGGCCATGTCAAATGTACCTCTTATTTAGTCACTCCCTTCAATAGGAGTCTTATTTGAGTTAACATGTCAATAAAATTAGGGTTTATACCTAGTTATACAAAACACTTTAGAAAAAAACATGTTCAATACCCCAACCATCAAAGAAGTGTCTTCTACTTCTACATAGAACAGTGAGCAAAACATAGTGGATAATATGTAAGTGGCATCCAATTTAGACCAAAGTGGCATTAGTACATAAATGAATAGTTAACAAAAAAATTTGCCTTTTACTAACACCATTAGTGGTTTAAAAAATCAATGAGTATGAGTTTTTACTTTCCAACCCCAACCAACTACCTCTAATCCTCAACCAGTTGCTTTTTATAGCACTCAAAAACAAGGATTAAGTAGTTATCCAATTACTAGTATCATGCCAAAATAGTATGTGATGAATCTTACTCCACCCCAATAGGTGATGAGTAACATTCCATAATAGCGAGCACCTTCCAATGTAACCATTAAATAGAGGTAAAACATATTTACACCTCAATAGGGGGCAACCAATGTTCTTCCTCACTAGGTAGCAATGAACATACCTCTTCAGTCATAGACTAATAGGCTGATCCAAAAGCAAATGATGTCTAACCAATAATGTATGAATATTTGTCAATGATGTATGTTTAATCTCTAACATGCATCCACTTCCCAATAGGGATTCATGCAACCAAGAGGTTGTAATGTTCTTCAAGTACCTGTTTGGCAATAATTGCCTTTCATGCATAATGTGTCACAAGTTTAGCAATAGGCCCTTCATTCACAAGTCCTTCTCAATCAGTTAGGTATGACTAGTCGATAACATGTCCCTATTTAACCTCAATAGGCACAATATGGCCATATTCCTCCCTCCCAACCTTAGTATTCTCAATATCAGGCCTACATACCTAATTCCAACTAGAATACTACATCATAGTATGGGCAATTTTAACAAATACACCCTAATCCATGCATGTGTATTCCTGGTCCATTCCTTATCTAATATAATATTCCCCAATAAATACCTCCATCCTACCCCAATCAAATTAATCCAAGTTTGACCAAACAGACTCCACCTCAACAAATCAATATTCCCACTAATTTCTTTGAATAAGAAATATAATAAATGAAGGATGCAATTTCCCTCATTCAAGTGGGGAAACAAACTAAAAATTTTAAGTTGGACAACATGTGTTCTTACCCTTTCAACATGGATTACTTGTAGATACCATTTTCTCTAGGGTATGAACCACCAAAGTTTGACAAATACAAGGGGAAAGGTGACCCCAAGGCCTATCTAACAGAATTATTTATTGTGTGACAACCAATGGCCTATAGCAACATTCACTTTTTGTTGTTATTTCCATAAATCATATCAGGGCAAGCATTGGAATGGTTTTTGAAGTTACCTAATAATTTAGTATCTAATTTTGATGATCTTTTAGAAAAGTTCATATAGCATTTCTCTAAAAATATCGAGCATGAGACTTCATTGGTAAACTTAACATAGGATAAATAAAAATTTGATGAAACCTTTGCAAGATATCTACAATTATGGATATCCTTTGCAAGTATATTCACCCATAATATACCAGATAATAAATTAGCCACTATGTTTACCAAAAATCTACACAGCAAAATATCTTATAATCTAGAGTTGCAGTGTGCACATATATTCAAAGAGATCATTGACAAAGGTTTGGTAATTAAAATATCCCTTATTAAAAAAGGGACCATTAAAAATTGCCTCATAAAATTAGAGTTAGAACCAAAACTAGAACAATGGCCTAAATCAAAGTCCATTGCAAGCGCAAGTGTTACAACAAACTGAGGCCAATAACTATGACAAACCCAAGTAATTTAATCATAAAAAAATATTGTAGGTAACAGAGCAACAAATTCATGACATGTCTAAATGGTGCAATTACCATCTACTCAGCTTATGTTGCCTTTTCAAATAACTCCTAACCAATAACCTCTTTAGAAAACATAGTATGTGTAGCAAGCACAACAACCTAGACCAATACAACAAATGCAGTAACTTATGCCTTTGAAAAACCTTCCTCTAAGAAGAAATATGCCTACTCATCATGCCTTTCACAACCTTGGAGAACCCATTAAATCATTATTTATCAAACTTGCCGCTAACTTGATTAAATGGCCTATTCTAAAAGGGCAAATCCTTGAGGATGTTAACATTCTAGATTGGTACAAGATAAATGAATTATGTGAATATCATCAAGTCAATGGCCATAATTTATAGCATTGTGTAAAAATCAAACATATTATTGAGAATATGTTGGAAAAAAGATAAATCACATTGGATTATGGAGATTCTACCTCTAATCAAAACCTTGACATTTATCAAGAGCTTTTTCCCTAATATAAAAACCAATAATAACAACAACAATAGTGACCAGTACAAAATCAACAACAATAGTATCAATAACCAAGTTTAAACCACTAGGACTAATAGACTCAACCAAACTAACAGTAGAACCAATAACATCAAAACAATAGATAGAACCAAGGCTAGAATGGTAAAAATAGCCAACATACCTACCATGTATTTACACATGACTACAACGTAGTTATAGGCCATATTGAAAGAGGTCATGTTAACACCATTTCCATTAATCTTAAACCAAGTACCAATTAGATAAAACCATTACTAACCATTCATACTCAATCAACCTATGTTGATAATCCTTCCTTGACTTAGGACCACATACAAGTGAGCCAATAAGTAGGGATTCCCATGTTTAGACCTTGCACAAATAACTTATTGTTAGCCCATAACCACACATAAGTGCACTATCAACCAAGACTTATCCTACCTCATCCCCCTCTACCATAACTTTTTAGAAACAATGATCATGCACCTAATCCCAATTATGTAATCATAACTTGATAGTCAAGGATTACCATACTAGACCCATAACCATCCACCACTTCACCCATTATCCAACCAACCATTCTAACTCAGAGCAAGCCAATTCTTATTTCCAAGAAAAGACATTTGACATTGTAGAACAATTATAAAAGACACTTGTATAAATCTCCATTTTAGATTTGTTGCATATGTTCACAATCCATAAAAACATCTTGATAGATTTCCTTGGCTAATAATAATTTCCCAATGACATATCTCCTATCGAATTTCAAGCTTTGGTTAGACACCTAGCTCCAAGATAATAAGTAACCTTCAACCAAAGTGATATGTCATCTCTTGGCCTGCTACATAATAATCCATTATATATTGAAGTTTACATAAAGAGGCACAAAGTGAAACATGTCCTCATAGACAATGAATCAGGACTGAATATTGTGTCTCTAAAGCTCATCAAGCTTTTTGGGTACACAATAGTTGATCTCTAAGTAGAAATAATCACCATTAAAACCTATGATAATGAAGAATGAGAATCACAAGGCATCATTAGTTTATCAGCTATCATTGGGTCATTGACCCATGATACACTTTTCCATGTGTTAGATCTTGATCTACCATATAATATGATTTTAGTTAGACCCTGGCTATATGAGATTCATGGCATCCCATCAACATTGCACTAGTGTATCAATTTTTCCCATTCAAGAATGGAGGTTACTATTTTAGGAGATTTGCATCCATACAAGCATTAAAAAAATCTAGAGGATGAGTTCAAAATCTATAACTACCATTTTAGCATGAATCTAGTTACCAAAAAAGACAAGGGGAAATCAATATTGATTCATCTACTAAAGGCCAACTGCATTAACTCTAATACCCTTGATTCACTTTCTCACATGCTACCTCCTAAAATGTCCAATCATTATACCATCATGGATAATGGCCTAGGAGAGTATTTAACCCATGACACCTTTCACATTAAAAATATTCCATAGAACCCCAAGTCCTTTGGAAGACCAAAATCCAAACCACTCATGCAATGGCAAAAAATGGCAAAGGCCATAAGCATAGTCTAGCACCTATCACTTTCATACTAGCCTCTAGCTATAAATAGGACCCTCTTAAAGGTGATGAATCATGGTTGTATAACAATAAATTGGTTGAATGTTACAAGAACTCCAAATATCCCATTCCTGATTAGATCATGGAGAACTAAAACTATGAAGGAGGAGGCCTTGGGCCAAATCAATAAGGAATGCTTGAGCCAATTTCTATTAGTAAGTATAAAGGAACCTATGAACTTGGATTTAAACTACCTGTGAGTGACCCCACATATCTTATTTGAGTTCTATCACCAATGATTAGAAATGACAATGTTGGTAATGAAGCAAAGTCTAATCATATCCCATTAAATGACCTATCCCATACCAATATATTTGACAATAATACCTTTTTTACCCTTTGACTAGTCATTCATCATAATATATTACCATTATATTATCCCCAACTGATAGACTGGGGCTAACAAGAATCCAACATGTTGGTTGATGAGTTTCAGAACAATGATGCCTTTTGTGATTTTCTAGGCCTTAGGGACAATGTTCCATTGGGAGATCATAAAAATTGTTCTCAATCAAATTGGATCTTGAAGCCTATTTTAGAGATCAGGTGAACACCCTTAGCCAAAAATAAATAAATTAAACATTGAGGTCCCAAAGTGAAAACCTCTTTGAGATGCTTTCAGACCAGGGAAAAAGTAAAGATAAAGGCTAGTCTAGTGGTGAAAACCTATTTTAGGCACAATTAAATGAGGGAGTTCAACCTTCTTCAAATATATACTAGGAGACCACCAATGACAAACTTTTCTACGGGTCTGAGTTTAGTCTTGAAGAAGAATAAGATTTTGATCAAATCATCAGGATACCAACAATGATGAACTTATTGTTGGGTCCGAATTCAGTCTTGAAGAATAACAAGATTTTGACCACATCATTCAGCAGTTATCAACATCATTTATTACATGTTCATCCCTCTCATTATGTGATTCTAATTCATCATATCTAAGAGAACTTGAAAAATCAGTCCTAATAGAGGACTCTAACATAGCCAAATAGTTTAAATCTTTGCCCACTATTCTTGAAGATGATTTGACCCTTCTAGTAGAATATACTTTAAACATAAACATATGGACTCTAGATGACCTAAAATGGATTAAATTAGGCATGTCCCTCACTAAGGAGGGGCATGAAGTCCTTATAGCCATTTTGAGGGAATTTGTTAATATCTTTGTGTGGGCCTATTCTGACATGACTAGTTTGGACCCTACTTTAGTTATTCACCACCTTGTGGTACATCTTGATTCCAAACCATTGAAAAAAAATTTATGCAAAATGCATCCTCATAATATTATATTAGTAAAGAAAGAGTTGGAAAAACTCTTGGAAGTGATATGTATTAGGCCAATTGACTATTCTAAATGGTTTTATAATGTAGTGTCAGTCGGTAAAAAGCTAGAAGGAATCAAAATCTGTACTTATTTTAGAGACATAAACAAAGCCTACCCCAAGGATGACTTTCCATTTCCAAAAATTGACATGATAGTCAATTCCATAGTGGGTTATAAGATGCTTTCACTAATGGATGTATTCTCTAACTAAAATCAGATCTGAATCACACTAGAAAACCAACATAAAATAGTGTTTACCACTTCATGGGGAACATTCTATTATTAGGTTATATCATTTGGTCTCAAGAATGTAGGGGCCACCTATCAAAGAGCCATGATAGTCGTATTTTATGATATAATGCATGACATTGTTGAAGACTATGTTGAAAACATACTAAGAAAATTAAAGACCAAGGTCAATCATCCAACAGTATTAAGGAGGATATTTAAGCGACTGCATGAATACAAAGTCAAGATCAACCTTAAGAAATGTGTTTTTGGAGTTACTTCAAGAAAATTTCTTGGATTCATTATGTTTCCCTAAGGTATTCAAGTCAATCTAGCTAAAGTATGAGCCATTCTAAACATGCTACCACTGACCAATTTGAAGCAGCTCTATAGTTTACATGGTAAAGTTTAATCTATTAGATGCTTCATATCTTAATTGGTGGATAAGTTTCATCCTTTTACACATCTTTTAAAGAAGGGTGTCACATTTCTTTGGGATGACAACTATTAGAAATCTTTTCAACACCCATCAAAAAAGCCTATTTATCTATGGTCTTTAAAGCTCAAAAACTATGCCATTACATGTTGAACAATAAGACCATGGTCATTTCAAAAGTAGATCCACTCAAGTATCTACTATCTAAAATAGATTTACAAGGCCATATGGCCAAATGGATCATGATTCTTAGTGAGTTTGAGATAGAATATGTGAACCAAAAATCCATCAAGGGGGAAGTTATTATAGATCAACTTACTGAAGCACCCCTTGCAGATATAGATCCATTAACATTCAAAATTTCAAACAAATCCATAATGACCATGATTAAAACACCTCTTGAGAAGTAATACTGGAAGATATATTTTGATAGATCATTCATAGCACATGGATCAAGGGCAAGCCTTTTATTATAACACCATAGGGGGATATAATCCCTAACTCATTCATATTTAGTTTTCCTTGTACCAATAACATGGATGAATGTGAAGCACTCATTGTAGGGATTTTATAGGTAGTACAGTGGAACATAGCATATCTAAAGGTTTATGGTGATTCTTAGTTAAACATCAATCAAGTTACAGACCATTTTCAAACCAAAGATGACAAGTTGGTTCCCTACAAGGCCATGGTTGACACATTCAAATAGTAGATTGTCAATATCTAGTTATAACATATACCAAGAGAAAGTAATAGAACAATAGATGCCATGGCTACCATTGGATATTTGATTCAACAAACATATATAGCAAAGGAATACTAGTTTCTTGTTAAAAATTTGCTAATGTCAACTCATGAATAATCAACCATCATAATGATCTTAGATATTACTTGTCCCATGTCTACTTGGTATTGAAACATATATGCCTATTTACATAACCATGTTTTACCACTAGAATTATCCCAAAAATATACCAAATCCTTCATCCACAATGCCCAACATTATACCTTACTCAAACCAACCCTATAATATCATAGTTTTGATGGAACTTTGCTTCATTATTTACCTTTGGAAGAATCTACACTAGAATTATAGGAAGTTCATAAAGGGGTATGTAGATCCCACACTAGTGGGGTAGTCTTTTATAAAAAGTTCTTGTGTAATGGGTACTATTAGCCAATGATGTACGTAGATGTAGCTACATATGTGAAAAGATATGATAAATGTCAACAAAATGTTAAGTTGAATCATGCCCTAGCCAAGACTTTGAAACCAATGTTGACATCATGGCCATTTTCTACATGGGGCATCAATCTCATTGAGAAGATAAACCCCACCTCATCCAATGGCCATAAACATATCCTTATCACCATAGAATATTTCACTAAGTGGTTTAAAGCTATACCCCTCACTTATGTGACTGGAAAGAAAATTTCCAAATTCATCTTTAACCATCTCATTTATCATTATGGTATCCCCTCTATCATTATATCTAATAATGGTGGATCATTCAAAAATAAGGATGTCAAATTTTTATGTGCCAAGTATAAAATTACTCAACATTTTTCCATGGTATATTACCCTCAAAGTAATAGCTAAGCCAAAGCATCTAACAAAACCATTGTCAACATACTTAAAAATATTTTCAATGATGTTGGTCATGATTGGTACCTTTAGATATTCCATGCACTCTAGTCATATCATACCAAGCACTTCACTCCCACAGGTGCCACTCCATACTCACTTATTTATGGTATTGAAGCCATTCTTCCCATTGAGGTTGATTTACCTTCATTATGCGTCTCTTTGAAGCATGTCCTAGATGATGAAGACTATAGAGTAGCTCACCTGCAAGGTCTAGAGTTACTTGATGAGAAGTGCATGGATGTACTAAATAACCTTCAATCATATCATCATTGAATCCATGGTCATTACAATCGATGTATGAAACATAGATAATTTGAGCTTTGTGATCTTATCCTCAAAGAGAACCAAAAGTATACCATGGCTAAGAAGAAGCATAAAATCAAGTTCAAACCCAATTGGGTTGGTCCTTTCATCATTATTATAGACTATGGTGCTAGATCATATAGGCTCACCACACTAGATGGAGATGAACTTGACGAGCCTATGAATTTTATACACCTCAATCGATACCATGCTTGAATGACTTGGTGTATTGCCTATGAGGATTATTTTAAGTTGTACCATATTATCAACATTATTATTTTTAATATACCATTCTATCAATCTACCATCTAATCACTTTTCCTATCACTTATCTATTCTACCATTATATTCTATTAGCCTAACATGTTTTGATCCTATCTACCTAGCCTATTTGACCTTGGTTCATCCATTGGTTTAGCTTTCAGCATGAAGAATTAGATTAGTTTCAATAATTGTTTTATGAATTCTAGATGGAGGTTGTATTTTGGAGTAGTATGATATAATTTTGGTAGTCTTCATTTATTTTTTATTTCTATATCATATTTATTTATGTGGTCTTGATTATAACTACCTATGGGCAAATCAATGTCTCATTGGTTTTGCTACTAATTATAATCACCTATGGTAAAATCAGTATCATTGATTTAAGTCATTATATCCTAGTTATAATAGCCTATGGGAAAACTAGGGGTAATATTTTTTTATTGTGCCTTGACATACCAACTTATCATTCATATGTCTTATTGTGCCATCATGCCAATTGTGCCTATTTTATTTGAATTGACTAAACTAGTCAAATTACTCTATTGTAAGGTGGAACTACTATGAGTTGAGGCCATTTTGTGATTATGTGGACCATGCTCAATACTTTTTGAGGTCATCTTAGTCCCAATTTACCATTACACTCTCATCATTTTGTGAGCATCCATTCAAGTTAGCCACTCTCTTGCCATTTTCTGAACCTGGACCATTTAGTGTCTCATCATCCTCAATTGAGTTGAGATACTCCAAAATTCCAAAAACATTGACCACTTATTTTCTGTAATGATTTTGTGAACCCTTACTAAGTCACAATAACTCACTTGTCACTTAGTTTTCCCATCCTTTTGGCCTTTTATCCCACACACTCATCATTTTGCAAGCTCATCCCATATTATTCTATCATAACCATCATGTTTATTTTATTTTTCATCATTTTCTTCTATCTTATATCCTGGGAGAACTACTTTCAACCTAAATTTTTTTTGGGTATATCATCCATAGAACTATGTAGGTAGTGACCACTAGCCTAGTGCATATGGAGATAGCTTGACAACCCCTTCATTTTATTTTATTCCCCCATCTTGTTTGTTTATTACATTGTCTCTTATTTTCTAGGGGCAATGTTCATCACCTTGTTGTGTCATATTGTTTATACTAAAATTGTGACTAATCATTATTTTTTTATTTGTTTCTTTTATTTTGTTTATTTGTTTGTTTGTCTGCCTATTTGTTTGCTTTCAATATTGTTACCTTAATTTAGTCTATGTGCATTCATTTGGTGATTCTTTGTGCACTATTTTTGAATTAATTCATATTCATATGTCAACATTATTATCATGGTTTTTATCATTGGTGCATTAATTTCCTTTGAATATTGGATCGAGAATCAATCTTTATGCATATTTCAGCCAAGTCCTCATGGTGTTATATCATGATGCCTACTATCATGTGCTACAGAAAAACCCAACTTCAAGGAGTTGACACAAAAAATGCAATGATGATATCCCCTTGGCACTGACTTCAATAACAATCTTGACCTAAACCTAATCATATTGCAAATAGAGTAATTAAATAATGAAATAATTTTCCTCTTTTCTAGTTTAGATGAGCATCTCCCTACTAGTAGGTTGCCTAATTCATCTATATCAATTTTACATCATCATAATTGCCATCATCATTTCATATCTTGTTTTCCATAATCAAGGTACAATGCTTATAACTACCTTTAGGAAAACCATTGTACACCATCCCACTTGTATTTCCAGTGATTATAGCTACCTTTTGGCAAATCATTGTATTTTCACCAAATTGAGGGTTAGTGATTATAACCACCTTTGAGCAAATCATTCACTTTCTTCTGCCAACTAGGGCTTATTTGCCATAATTAGGGTATAATGCTTATAACCACCTATGGGAAAATAATTTTACACCATCCCACTTACATTCTTGATTATTCTAACCACCTTTGGGTAAATCATTGTGTTTACATCTTTTTGATTCATTCCTTTCTTTCTTTCGAGGGACCATTTTCTGACCCCTTTTTCCAACTACTCTTTCGAGGGGAGTTATAGTTCATCTATTTTTATTGAAGTAATAAGCATATAGAACATTTTTATTCTTTGAGAAGATGTCATTGTGCTTACAGCTTGCATCATCATCCCAAATAAGGGCAAATTTTAGACATCTAAAATTGCCCACCAATGACTTCATACCAGACTTTGGATCAATTCTTACCAACCTTTGCACATCTAGCCTAAGAATTTCTAAAACATCTCAAATTTGTCTTCATAAAATGTAATTTGTCTTATAAAATAATTAAATGGGACAAATACACATATCAATTAAATCAAAAAAATTAAAAATGTCAAAAATCCTAAATAGAATTAATCAAATGCAAAATCAAATCAAATTCCTAAATTGAATTATCCATGAGCAATTAAATGAATTATCAAAAAGGAAATTCAAAAATCAAAAAATATCTTAGGAATTCATAATTACCTTTTTATGAGTTGTCAAATATCCAAAATATCCCACCCATGCCTATCCATTACTAATCAAGACCATTTGATACCTTTTAACTCTAATAGGGTTAATTTACTCACAAAGGTAAATTTTGAACCCATTCCAAGCCCCAACTACACCTTAACTCACCTTTGGTTGAGGTTAGTTGCTAAACCTATAAATACAAGCCTATACCTCTTCATTTGGAGGGATTGGAACATAGTAGTGTTATAATGCAAGTTTTTAAGTAAGTTTACATGACCATAGTGTTATAATGCCAAAATCACAATCCAAGCCATGAAGTTACATCAAGAAAGCATGATCCAAACAACCATGGTGCCAAGGGGAGAAGGAGCCACATAACTCCATTTGCTAAAAATATCTTAAGCACAAGCCAAACAAGCCAAATGAAGAAATATCTTGGGTAATTCAAGGAATTGGTAAGGAATGGTGTAAGTTCTTTCCATTTTTAGTTGTGCTTTGTCATTTGTTTTTCTTCGCCATGCTCCTCCCTTTGATCTAGGTAATATATTTTTAAGCTTGTTAATGTGTTTGTTTTCATTTTGATTTCTTTCCGTTGTGAATCTAACATATGATCTAACAACCCTTCTTGGATTCCTTAATCACAACATGGAGCCTTCATTTTTAAAAAAAAGTTTCTAAGTCATCCAAGTCTCCGAGCTCTAACAATTTGACAGGTGGTATTCATGTGTTACATAGAGACATCCATATTTAAATAAATTTCTAAGTTTTTAAAGTCTCTAAGATCTAATAATGGGCCATGTGGCACATTTTCATTTACTTCGAACCATATAATCTTTAAAATTAAATTTAATCATCTAATGGTTCCAAGTTCTTGCATTATAGTTGTTCCAAGCATTTGACACTTGGCACATTTTCATCTATCTAAAACCATATAAATATTAGCATAGTCTAATGGTTTTGAGTTCCCACATTCTAATGTTTTTGATTTCCTACATTCTAATGGTTCCAATATTCTGAGTTCGAAGCATTTGACACTGGACACATTTTTGTTTACCTAAAACCATAAAGGTATTAAAGTAAAGTCAATTGTTCAATACTCCTTTATATCCAAGTCTCCATGACTCTAAGG
Organism: Torreya grandis; assembly: GCA_037957365.1. Taxonomy (NCBI): domain Eukaryota; kingdom Viridiplantae; phylum Streptophyta; class Pinopsida; order Cupressales; family Taxaceae; genus Torreya; species Torreya grandis. Next base: position 2,396,640 of record JARHVA010001287.1, on the reverse strand, counting down.
AATCAAGATAACTCCATGTGTTAAAATTATATTACACATAAAATTTATATAAATGTACATAATTCAAAAGTCTCAAGCACCCATACTCAGAGCCTTTGCAATCTTGAGGTTGTTCCACATTGCATAATTATGTTAACTCATAGCTTGAGAGTATATAAATCAAATATGCAAATATAAAGGCCTGAGTGAATGAAAATTATAAAAGTGTCACAATTTTGGAGAATCTAATCTAAATTATGCATAAATTATTTTGACGTCAAGGCAAAGAAGTGGTTGAGCATGAATTTAATAGTTGTCTAAAACATGAAGACTAGACATAAATTTAACAAATAATTTCCATCTGGCAAATAAGTAAACCCACTAAAGCAAATTGGCATATTAAAATTGAAATGAGAACAAAATCAAGAGGCCATTATTTTCAATGATGATCCGAAAATGCATTCAAAAATCAAATTTTTGGGCAAAATATACAAAATTTAAGTGAAGGCTAGTGATTTCTCCATCAATTTATCAATTGAAATTTGCAATTCTGAGACCTCAAGCATCTAAAGAGCCCTAGCTTTTTTAGTGAACTTATAAGACAAACAAAATGATTTTTAGAATAAATTACATATTTTGGATTGATATAATGGACTCCTTTTCAAATCTAGTGTGTGTTCAAGCCCCCTTCATGTATTCTTAGACTATAAATACATAATACAAGGACATAATGTTTGATAAAATTTCCCTTGAATTCAAATTCCTCCACTATTCAGCACTCTATAATGTTGTAGAGTCTATATCACCATAATATATTCAAGATTACTAGATGAGAAGTATATCGATGACCTACTTCCCATTAAACACAAGGTATCCATCTTTAAATAGTAAAACCAAATGTAATGCCTTGGATAGACCTACTTAGAGGTTTATTTTTCAATGGAACATTTTTTAGGGATTGTGTACATCTTTAAAAAATAAAAAATATAGTTATGATTATTTCTAGTAAGGCTTTCAAAATGTATCTCAGACTTCCATGGATTGAGACCACCTATAACCATGTCTCAACCACTTTTTAGCTCAAGCATAATGCAATAGATGGAAAATTAAAATAATGGCTAGTTAAGGGCCAGATATTGAATCTCAAGGGAGGAATTTCTTCCAATTACATTGTCCAATTCAAACCTAGAATTAGGATAGTTATGGTCTTCTTAAAGAAACTATATGGTTTTGAGAGATTAACTTATGTATAAGTGGAATGGGTCCCTTTTTGGACTTTTTTTTTAACTTCAGACAAGTTAATTGCTCTGGGTGAAGTCATAAGTGTCAGATTGAAAACACAAATATTTTATCCTAAATAAAGGATAACTAATGGAAATTTTTACATGATGTCATATCTATCAGATACAGTATTAGACATAGTGCATAGGACACATAGAGAGATATGGTAATCCTCAACATAATATTAGGCAATATAATCTATGAATATTACTCTTTCATGTTTATATATAGATTCAAGAATGAAATTCAAAGGATATATGAGCAAATTTATCCTCTCAAGTATATCAAGTGATCCATGGCACCCAGATGCCTAGGCTATCTAAAAGATTAACAATAAGCATTGGTAAAATTAGGGATTATCATTATTACCCCAGCTACATAGTCATAAAAATTAAAGGGACAAGGAAAACTCCTCTATTTCTACCATGTCACATCCTAGACAAAATTGTAAAACATGAGGTGGATTTTCAACTCTACGACAAGATTAAGGAATAACTTGGCCTTAATCATTAGGCTTATTATTATAAAAATCCTCTAAGTATATAATAAATTCAATTTGTAATTATGCCACATTTAAACCAAGTTGGGAAAGCTAGTTCCTACTACAATTTTAAGGTGGCCCAATTCTAGGAATGAGACCCCAGGAAGAAAATTAGGGCATACCTCAAGTGTCTTAAGGAAAAAAAGTAGGTGAACATTTCATATTCTCACCAAGAATATGATCATGAAGTTATTTTTTTGAATGTATCAAATGATACTGAGGTATGGACAAGGATGAAAGATACACATATGTCAATGATATTTACTCAAGATCTTCTATACAATCTTGAGATTATTTAAGAAAAAGATAAGGATATGAAATAACAAGAATAAAAAACATGGAGCCATCAGTGGCCTCCAACTCAAACACAATATTTTTAAGGTAAAGACCAACCTTCCTACCCTATTGGAGAACAAATAAATTTACAAGAGGGATAGTATAACAACTAGAGGGAGTCTAATACCCAAATAAGGAGGGAAATTCTATGAGGTTTTCCCCATCCTTAGTTGTCCTCTACATCTTTAGATACTTGTAAAGGAGGGAATTACACCTCCTCTAGACTGACAGAAGAGCACATTATCTATGACACCCCTACCACCACTTACAATTATTACCCAATTTAGTCTCCCTTAGTTTCTACATGATTCTTTCATGTCTATTTCAACTACTCCTTCTCATCAGGAACCTTTGGTAATTCCACCTCCATACACTACCATTAGTGAGGATGCATCTTCTTAATCACTCATTACCATGTTAGCATCTACTTCATTCATCTTTCTTTCCACCACTATTGTCCCTCTAACCATTATTTCACCACCATATTTAGTGGTACTTTCCATCATTGTATCTTATTTACTCAAATCACCATCTCCCTCACTTTTCACTAGCCTTATGGTCACTTACCATACGAAATATAAATTTATTTCTAATTCCTTTAAGGGCAAACAAAATAAGAAAAGAAATATTTTAGTCTCCCCACCATATAGTAAACCCTTGATGAGGAGAGAGAATAAAAAGAGTAGCCTACAATAGTATAATATTTAGTTGAATATTTAATTGATTAAGGTGAAGAGGATTTTAAAATAATTAAAGGGTCAAGACATGTAATAAGTGAAGAGGTAGCCTCGGATGATGAGGATGCAGAGTTGGAAAAGGATAAATAAATGATTTTAGAAGAAATATAACAAAAATAAACTCTAGTTGACACTTTGGATCAGCAAATCCTCATAGAAGAGAAAATACAAAACATAAATGAGATATTCTCTTCTCTTATTTCATATATTTCCAGTGTAGATATTCTAGCTATAGATTTCCCTCCAACTATTCTAAATATTATTTTGTCTAGTTGTATTGACTCTCCATTTCCTTAAAATTCAAATCAAATAAAGACTCTAAGGAAAGGAGTTTATTTCCAAAGTAGTTTAACAGTTTCTAGTTACAATCCTATAAGACCACCAATCCTCAATAAACATTCAACTCAACTAGAGATACATATGGCATAGTCTTCACCCATACATTTAGCCACTATTACTATTGAGAAAACCCTAGACTTGACCAAGTATGTGTTTGAATTCACTCCATTTAGAGAACCTTCACCATAGTAGAGGATTGTCTATCTACCTCTCCAGTTCCCAATATAAATAAGTACATCATTAACACCACCAATAATAACACCTCCTCTAGTGACTCCTCCAGCTTCCACATATGAAAACCTGAGCCCACCAGATGAAGAAATAGGGGAACTTGTTATTCCCAAATTGGTAATAGAGATGCAAAATACAAGGTATGAGACATAAATCTAGTTTTTCATAAAGTTACCTATAGTATATATTATATTGTGGACTCAACTGGTGAAGTTATGAAAGAAATGTACAAAAACAAAGAGGAGGCACAACAAAGCCTATAGTAGAGACATAATATACATGTTCCTCAGGAGATAATTGATTATGTGTAGAGTAAAATTACTAAGTTGTAAATTCTTTTACATAATATATGGGTTTCTAGAGTAGGAATCCAATTAGATATAACACATGTTTGAAATTTAGCACCAAATGAAATAATTGGAGAAAATATTCAATTTCTTGGTTTAGTCATCAAGAATTAGTGCCTTCAACCAAAATAACTTAATGTCTAGCATGGATATGTCATGGTGCCTAAATTATGTAATTGAAAAAGGGTATGGTTCCCTCAATTTACATAACTAGCTGAAGACTCTATTCAGACATTTTACAAATCATGAAAGTGAAGCCTTGGAAATTCTGAAAGACATGAGGGTCATTAATGTGATTACCCCTATAGGTGAATTAGTTAACAAGCTAAATTTTTAGAACCTCCTCTAAGATGCTACAAATAAATTCAAGGAGGAAGGTGAAGGCAGAATATATAGGACCAATAATGAAATTTTATAATTGGTAAATTTTGTTAATAATAAGGATTTTGAATCAAAACATGAATTATTGTAGGAATTCATGGCAAAAGAAATAGCTTGAGGGTTCACACCAAACATGCAGCCAACTACTTATATTACCATGTCATCTCAAGGTTCCTAGTTTTTAGGATTTATAGTCATACATACTTCAAATGGGCATGTCTTCATCCCATAAGGAACAATTATGGATACTTCAATTCCTCTAGCTCTCACTCCATCATCTTCTTCAACTAATAGTGCCACATCAACACATTAATAAATATAACTTTATACATTCATGTTTTTGTCAAGTTGGAACTTTGGTTCCAAATTTATGTTGCATGTACACAGGCATGCATGCATGTGCACATGTGCACACACACACACACACACACACACACACACACATTATAATTTTAGATGAGGAATGCTAGTTTAAGTAATCATTGTTGTGCATGCACATTTTGCATGATATTAACATGTAGTGATAGTTTTAGATATGCATTTTTATAATTTTATTGAGAGATGACACCTTCCCGATCCCAAGATATTTATACTTGTAATCTTCCAGTCCCAAAGGGAGGATAATTTTGGCTATTAAGATTAATATGAAATTCTTGAGAAGTTATGTAATTTTAGTCTTGATGTAAAAATATTGATTCTTCTCCAACTTTTGGATTATGTAGGAATTTGTATCATTATAGTTTCTTAATATTTTTGTTGTGTATTATTTATCTCTTTTACATATAGTTTTTCATATTAATCTATAGTTAATATAAATATCTTTTGTATATAAATCATAATCCCCCTTATAGATGTGTTATTATAGTCTAACAAATATGATAAACTTTGATTTCATGTGTTTAAGTATGTTGTATTTTAGTTACCTTTGACTCCTAAATATTTTTTTATTATTGATGTGCTACAGTAGCTTGTAAAAAATATTGGTGTGTGATTTATTGTCTAGCCTATAGTTCAAGTTCTTGTCTTGAAACTTTTCATCTAGTGTGGTCTATCAGCTTCCTTTCTTACCCTAAATTTCCCTCCCTTTTTAATTTTATTTTTAATTCCTACCCACCTTAAGTTATAACTATCATCAATTCACCCATTTGAAGTATATTTAGATTCATCCATATCTAACCCATCTATGGTAAACAAGTTACCTCGTTCATTGTTAATCCACCAACAAGTTGTTTTCAAAACCCAATACCCAACAACTCATGTCTTGAAGTGAATAATTTTCACCAATTTTCAAACATTATATTCTACCTCATAAGGTTACTAAGGTGTGCATAAAACCCACATCAACAACTAGCAATTGGAATAGTAGTGGTGAAAGTAGTAAATCAACCACTTATAAAATGACTCAAAATAGAAAGAAGTTTCCTCTTTTAATCAAAGATAGAAAAGATGTAGAATAGCATTTGTTATAACTAGATTAATATTTGAGAAGTCATAATATCATAAATGAGAAAATTATGATTTTATAATTTATAGGTATATTAAGAGATAAATCACCACAATGGTATATGAAGGCATAATCAGGTCACATATACACATTGGATAAGGTAAAAAAAGAGTTTAAGGGTGAATTATACTCTCCAAATGTCCCCATAAAAAGTGGGAGTAAGATGTGAGAATTAATTCATAAGGAGAAAGAAATTATAAAATAATATGATCAAAGATTCAAATCAGTCGTGTGGAGATAGGAAGAATCAAAATATGACAAACCAAGGATAAAATGATTCATTTTAGTTTTGGTTCCATATTTAATATATTTTATGGATAAGAATATTTTTAGAATATTTTTGAAATTACTAGAGATGTATTTTAGGTTTAAATATCAATCATTGAGGAAGGAGATAAACTCTTCCCTCAGGGAAAATATGAAGATATTAAAATAGGAATCAACACAAATTATATTAAAATAGGATAATTAAATGAAGGGAAAGGAATGTAGTTAATCGTAGTAAAAAAGGAAATACCATAAGACCATGAATATTGTGCACTATTTGTTGAATAGAATGACATTATAGACTATAATTCCCACATCACAAAATGTCAAAAATGTCAAAAATAATAAGTATGACTCAAACACTAGCTGAGATGACACCATTAACTCAGTAACACATATATGAAAAAATATTATATTGTGTAATATGTTGGTTGTATGATTTAAAACCACAACACATGTGACAAATGATGAAAGTGGCTCTACCAAAAAATTAATTACTTCACTATACCACATGTGGATCATTTAACCATTACATCCATACTTTTTTAGTAGATTATGCAAAAGAAGATGTAAGAGATATAAATTTCCTAAGGGAAACCTTTTTTTAGTATATGAAACCATCATCCTAAAGGATAACCCTATAAATATTATAAAACGTGTGACATACTAACAGTAGAAACAATATTAAAATCCCATGTTAGTATATAACATCACACTCCAATGAAAAAAATCAATGTTATAATAAAAAATTAGGTAGTTATAGAGGAGGTGGTCAAGGAAATAATAAAGGAGGGTATTGTGGGGGTATAGGAAGTTAACAATTATAAAGGGCATTCAATCAAGGATATATCCAAGATATAACTCATCTTATCTATTATAAACATGAAAAACTAGGGCATATACCAAGTAAATGCATCGAAAATATATAGGTAGAGTGTTGTTTCTATCATGAAATAGGAACACACAATTCATTTTATTATTGAAAATCATCATGACTCTATAATAAAAATGGCACTAAAATAAAAAATATGGAGATATTACCACAAAAAAATAATCCAAAGATGTAACAATGGTACAAATATTACCTAAAACAAATGGGATATGTATATAGGTGAGGCATGGAGAATAAGAGAATAAGGAGAATTTGAAAATAAGATAATTTTTATCTCAGATAAAATAATAGAATATAGAACAATAATGAAAAACATAGAGAAAACTACAAGAGAGGAAAATAATATTTTGTAGCACCCCTCCTTTGGTAGTGTGTTTCTCCCTATTATTCGATTAGCTTTCCTTGCATTATTTTCGATTCTATCTTGTTGGGTAGTAATCTAACCTACAACATTTTTAGCATTTAGTGAATTTTGAAACTGAGGTAATACCATAGTTAGATTGATCTTGCTTGTTCACAATCCATAGGGATTAATAGTTCACTCTATATTTATTGAAATTAATTTATGATAGTTATCCATTAAACCTTTCATTTCAATGTAAAATAAAAACTTACTAGGAAGAAGAAATATTATAAAATATAAATATTTACTCTTCTAATTGCATTTTTGCAGTAGACTATAAGTAGAAGTTATTGCATATCAGTTTAATATGTAGATAGTGAAAATGATTATGTTTATTTTTTCATAATAAGAATAAGTGCCTTATTCAAAATCAAATTATAATTTTATATATATATATATATATACATATATATATATATATATATATATATATACACACACACACACACACACACACATACATACATCGAAATACATAAAATTTATGATTATAGGATACTCTTTCCAAAATTGGTTTATCCCTCCCATTTACTCTATCCATGTTGAATTTGTTGGTATTTTCATGCAAGTAATTTGCATGATTCGTGGATGGGATATAGGGAATGCATATGTTTATTACCAAATCTAATGCTTATGAACATTTTATTTTCTCTTTTGATAATGATATCATTATAAAAAAATTCTTGCTCATCGTATGCATGAAAAGGGGGTAAAATTTCCATTTTGAGATGAGGGTCAAACATGCAAATGTAATAGGTCTTACAACAATATTTGTATATTAATTTAAATAGAAACACTATTATTTTGATTGTTGATGTTTGTAACACACATACTCATGCATGCACACACACGTGAGTATGTGCACACACACACACACTTCATTATGGAAGTCCTTGAATGTTTTTTATATATCTTTACATATTAAAAGTATGTAGATATTTGTTTTTATAAGGAATAATTTCATGTATAATATATTGATATTTGTGAATTAGTGTGTTAATTATCAATTTTATATATTTATGTTTGTGAATGAGTGTGTTAATTATCTAAACTTGAGTTAAGTGACAATTAACCTCCTTATGCCTAAGATAGAATTGTAGAATTACATGAACTTTAATTATGATAGATATGTTGATCAACCCAATTATTTGTTAGGTAATTAATAAAGAGGGTGAATTTTTGAACAAATGCACTTGAGTTATGCCTCATGGGGAGTTATATAGTTTTTAGTAATTTGAAACACCCATAAATTTATTACATTCAACCATATACATTTATTTATTCACCCATTTGTGCCCAAGTGGATATTATTGTCTCAATTCAAAATATATATTATAGTGTTTGAGCCTTTCCTTTTTTAATACGCTTTTATGTCAAGGAAGGGGGGGGACATGTCATCCTTGTATTGGGTAGGGGGGAAGTGATAATGGTTTATTCATGTTGGAATAAATTCAATGGAGTGTTTTAAATGATTATGGATGAAGAAAAACCATAAAAATTTTGTTTAGGATGCCTTAGTATAAAGAAATATGAAGGAAACACCTTTTGGTGGAGAGTAGGGAGAAAGAGAATGTAATGTCATATTAAAACAAGAGGGTATTCTAGATAAAGGAGGGAATTTTCTTGGTAGAACTTGAAATGGAGAGGTAGATGGGAGGATATGACTGGCAGCTAGGGATCAAAATTATAGATCGATTTCAAATAAAATGGTATCTTAGGGAGACACAATGAAGGTAAATAGGACATTTGACCTTAGTTGTATGATGTAACTATAGTAAAAATTACAAATGTCATATTATATTTACGTATCATATGTATATGATTAAAATAGTTGTATATTATTTGTTCATTGCACCTTAATCTACTTTTTATTTTTCTTATATGCCACTTTGTTGTATCAAATTGCCTTGGGATATTCAATCATATAAACTTAGCAATATTTAATTTTCTCATTGTGCCATACAACCAAACCTTGATAAAAATTTTACCTTTTATCTTTTAGACTTCAGATGCTTTAGTTTAACACCTTTAAATAACTAAGGTCATTTTTAAAATTGTGCTAAAATTGAGTTGTTAATGGGAATATGAGTGTTATCTCCCCCAAACTGCAACCCACTCTCTATTCAATATTATTTCATGTGTCAAACATGCTTATGTATTTGTCTCATTAAGTTTTAGTTCTCATGTGATAATTTCAAAAGAAATGTGCCTCTAAGGTGTCAACTGTGCTTTGCCAAAACTATGTTTTGTATGTCTCAAATACTTCTACATTGAATGAAAGTTATATAAGCAACAAGTTGTAATTGAATTCAACAAAATTTTTATCTTATGTTTTATATTTTATCCTATCGTTGATGGTATTACTCTTAGCAATACCAATTTTGACCTGTTTCTTCTCCATCTCTATGGAAATCTCAACAAATTCAACCTCCCTATTTTCAAATAATTATTTTGTCCTTTTATAGATCACAAAATATAACTATGGACTTCTTTTTTAAGTTAAAATAATATGCCTTAATAAAATTTTGTTTGAGTATGGGCATTAGGTTGCATAATAAGAAAAATTAATTATTTTTATTATAACTTTGACAACAGAATCCTATACATCTCATATGGAATTTGATTTTCCATATGTACACTAGAATATATGATTAGAGAATAGAAATTTTGTATAGTAATTTAGAATGTAATATGTTATAGAAAACCAATATAACCTATAACTAGAGTCCACATAGAATAAAAATTAAGGGAATGGTAAATGGAATGTATTTTAGTCTCAACTTTGGTCTAGTATATATTACCATAAAATTATTGAGCCAATAATGACTTCTTATATTTATAGTCTCAAAAGAAAAATCTTTAATATAGCTTTGATTAATAATTATATAATTGTAGATGCCTTCAAAAATCATTCTTTGAGTTAAATACATTTCAAAGGTAAGACAAAATAATATGCCATGGAAGAATACAATTGAGTACTAACATTAGTATTTATAGCTTGAGTAATCTTTTTATGAAGATGATATGTTTTATATTTTATATATTTAATATCATTCAAATTACTATAATAAGTTGAGATGGCTCAAATCAAAATATCTATTAATGGCATCAAAGAAGTTATTTTTTATATAAAATGACTTAGTGAAGAACGTAAGTCAATCGAATGATATGGAGTGATTAAAGTCTCTAAATATAAGTGATTGGATTATTGAATTCATCTTATAATCCTAGTTATATCTAAGCTCTAAAATCACCTAAAAATACACTCAAATTCATTAATAATGAGATATTCATGCTAGTCTATAAGAAAAATATTGCCATATGAAAGATTAATTGGGTTTTATTTAAAACATGAAACACTATTAGTTATATATATTAAAATAATAACATTTCTAAATAAATCATGGAAGCTTCATATTGTAGATAGATGTTGGATGGTCTATAGCATTAGTTGAATTCATGGTTCTATACTAGATTTGAGCAATGACTCCATAGTAAAACAAACATAATTATACTCTTAGCTGAGTAAATGTTCCACATTTAGTTAAGGTGAGAATATACATACTTTATTATTCATTGTAACTTATAAACACTCTCAAGGAACATAGGACACAATGTTTTGTAATAGAACATGCAACTCAATCTTAGGATAAGGTACAATAAAAAATGCAATAGTTATTATGCATGTTTTATAAAAATATAATGCAGGTCTTATATATGAAAAAAATTATTTAATATGTAATATTAAATTATTATAATATATATAATTTATGGATCAAATTTTAATCGCCATTATCAATAACAATTACAACTATACATTGATAATGGTTAGTATCACAACCCTAGTACCAACTAGTAGTAGATGTACTACAACTCTTTTACAATATTGAGTTATTATTTTAATTATTCTTGAACAATCCATAATTGGTTAAAAAACACTAAATTTTATAACTACATAACTATTTTAACTATTAATAAACCTTGATATTAAGTGTGGGTCAAAAATCAACTTGGGAAACATTACTCAAGTCCTGTAAAACATAGGCTCATTATTTATTCATGGTTCATGACTATGGGTTGGTATTTTTTATACTAATGGGTCATCTAAATAATAATATTAATATTATCCTATTAATATGTCCTTTATATATTATTTAAAAATAATTACCATAGAATTTATAATAAAAAGAGTAGTATCATATTATAAGTATATTGCGTAAGGGTGAGACAAGTTATGTTATTCAATGTGTTGAGATATTTATTCTAGTAAATTATGTTTATTTTGATTAATATTAGTACTTATTATCTCATACTATAATAATAGTTTAAGTATTTATTATTTTCCCTCTTGAGAAACAAACCCCTTTTTTATGAGTAATTAGTGTAGTTATGATATATTCATTGCATAAACTAGCTTTTATTCTGTGAGGGTTTCCTCATACATCGATGTCCTTAATTATTGAATTCCCCATACCCTAGAGTCTTTTTACTAGATTTGGAAACTCTAAATATATGATTTACATATGAAAATTTATGGATGTAATGTGGAAAGTTCATCGTGCAAGTCAACTATCTTTATTCACTTCAAGGAACCTCATAAACTTGTATTGACCTTTGAATATTTTATCTAATTATAATTTAACCTAAATAAAGATTTATCTAGGGTAATTAAACCATTTTCAATTCTAGATACTTTATGATATTTGTTTGATCACATGTAAGGTGAGGTATTACTTAGGCATTTTTAACTTAGGATGCTAAAGCATTTAATAATATGCTTCCATTAATTTCAAGATATAATTATTAATATAAAGATGTTTTACAAACCAAAAAAATAAAGTAATACTTTTGAGTTGAAATTAATATTGATAATGTATTAAGTTACATTTGTGATAGATTAGGTAAGCTATATAGTTGTTAAGTAAATTATTACTTATAAACACATTAATATTTATTTGAACTATTTCATTTGTTAAGTGAATAAATTTGGTGACGCACATGTTTATAATGATTTTATTTGTTAATAGGAGCCTATTGTGCTTATAATGTAACAAGATGCAATTAAAAGGTTTTAATTGATAAATAGATCAAATGTTTCACTTGAGACACATTAGTTATTTTTGTGTTGGATTAGAGTGACAACCCCTTTTTGGTGATGGTGCCCCTTGAAGTAGACCCATCACAATTTGTGGAGAACTACATATGATCCAGATTCTATGGAGTGAATATGTAGGCTTCCATGTTGAGGTGGGGCATTGGATCTAGGTTGTATACTAGTTTAGGGTTGGAATTGTTGCATAGAAATCATGAAACCTCTATATTTTATTCTTTCCTTTTGTCATGTGAGTCATGTTGATGATTTGTGCATATTGTGCCATGAAAGTGGCAGTTAGTGGAAATTTTTTGTAGTAATATATGTAACTATTATTGTAACACATTTCACACATCTTTGTAGATAATGCATTACATTCAATGTCATATTTTATTTTTATGTATGTTTTTCATTTATTTCATTATTGACAAAAATTGGTATTTTTTTTGTAATTCAGTCATGTGAATTTTAGAGTATGACATTTTCGTATCAAAGCACCTAGGTTTGGTACTAGGAACTCTAGGTAAATTTCTATATTTGGTTTAGTTAAAATTTGTGGCAAACATAAAAAAGGTTATGTACCTTAATATTTATCTATGATGTTTATAATTATTTAAAGAACCCTTATCTATGCTAAGATGTTATTTATGATGAAGTTAGTTTTACTTTTTCAACAATTGTGATCCTCGATTGGCCAGATATTTAGAAACATGTGAAATACGTGTACATCATTTTATGAGATATTTTTGAGATAGTGATAATTTACATCAAGATACATATTGATATTATTCTTCAGATATAGTTGAGATACTTCAATTACTTATGATTGTAATTGTGACATCATTTATGTAGTTGTGAGCTAGTAGATTAACTATTTACATCATATTATGCCATGTGATCCAAATGAATTATGTTGTTAGGAACTTGTGTTCTCCCCACTCACTATTATGATGCCTCATGGTTTGATGTCACCAAGTTATTATTTTACTCCATTTCAACCTCTTTGAAAATAGATGTTGTATATATATGATAATTTCATGTTTTAAATATTGTGTGGTAGTGTAAGTATACAACACCTTTGAAACAAATCTATATTCTCAATATCATAGTATGGTGTGTAAACATGATGTGTGAAACATCAATTGATCTTTTACTTATTTGTACCTATGTTAATGTGAACATATCAATGTTATTTTTTGTGCATATTCCATCTATGTGAATTACTGAATTATGTATTTATGATTTGTTAGTATAATATCATGTAGTGTAACCTTGAATCATTTATTTATGTTTGAGCATGATGCAATTATGGGGTTTGATGGAAGTGTAGATCCTTGTTCGTGCTAATTATACTAGGTTATGGGCTAGTAAGTGGAGTTTTGTGTATGTTTAAAACCCATTTTTGTACTTTTGTTCAATGTGGGCCCTTATTACTTCAAGCAAGCCTCATATGCTTCATGCATAATGGCCACCTTATGAACATGGTGTCCCTTTATCAACCCGTAGTGGTTATTGAAAGATAACCTTTATGTTTACTACACAATGTTGAGCCATGTGGATCAATTGACACTTCTTATTATTGAAATCACCTCTAAGAGGTAATTGAGACTTATTTTATGGTTATTTATTTCCATCTCCCCTTGAGTGGCTTACCTAGGCCACATAGTCTATGTGATGTGAGCTATTTTCAATATTTTTGTATTGAAACTTACTTAAATTTGATTGAAAAATTAAGTTGTTTAGAAACCAACACCTTTTTATTACATGAAAAATTTAAAAGTTAGTCAACTAATATTTAATTTGATTTTGGTTTGAATTATAATGCTTTTTTAATAGTTTTAACACCTTTTTTAGACTAATTAGTCTTAAATATATTCTCTAATTTGATTGGTTGATTTTTAGTTTTTGTTGATTGTAAATGTGGGTTTATTATATGTCATAGTGTGAACACATTACACTTGTTACATCACAAAAAAATAATTGTATCTAAACCTATATGAAAGTAATTGATTTCATGTTTTAGACATTAAATCTAAATTATATATCACCTCAATATCATATACTTTGAAATTACTTATCATGGTTCTACCCTTCAATTCTAGTACCTTCTTATTGTTGAAAGGTTGGTATCCACTATCTCTTGCCCCTATTTCTTATATACCTTCTAGACATATGTTATTATAATGAGTAGGACTTATTTACTACTCAGATTTATATAAAACTACTTATTATTATCCTCTAAATGTTTTGGATTGGTACCTATTTTCCATCTTCTTGGACACTTGTGTCTAAACTAGATGCCTACATCAATGCTAGTGTCATATTCCAAACTAAGTGTCTAGTACCATAAGACATAAAATTTACAAATGAAATGTACCCTTATGGTTGGCCTAAGTGATTTAATTTTAGATATTTTAAAAATGGATTGGTATATATAAAATATAAATCCTCATTCATTCCTAACTTATCATAGACCTATAAACTTACAAGGAAACTTACCAAAAGTAATCAATCAAGCATTCAAGTGAGCAAAGCTTCCCTATTAGTTTTTATTTCAATATCAGTTATAAGGAAAACCTAGTTATAGGTTTGATGTACTAAAGGAACAATCCATGAGCCATATTTTCCAATTTATAAGCTAAGGTCATTATATTTACTTGTTTATCACATGTTACATCTCGATACAAACATAATCCAACACATAAGGGACAAATACCTAATTATGAGGCCTTTTTTAGGGTACTAGCTATGTAGGTGGCACCCATTGATAGAGAGTTCCTTAGGGAAATTCGGCATTGTATGCCCACTAACCCATTTTGCCCATAGTCACCCCAAGGGTGAGAATGTTAGGGTTTGATCATTTTACAAAGAGTGATAGTGTGTGCATGAGATCTGAACACACCATAGAAAAGGTGATAGAAAAACCATAAGTTTATAGGTGATTACAACTAGATATAATTTATATTATATAATGTATACCTACATTTAATTTAGATAATATCATCGATACAACTATCTAGATCTGACATAACTGTCCAAGGCCACATAGTGCAATTTTTTAGAATATGATGATTGTCACAAGATCCTAATCCAATCCATTTATATTTTGTTTTAGCCTAGATATTCATATACATAATAAACTATATAAGTATTTTTTTAATTTATTACAATATCAATCAATAGTTGTACTTTCCATTTTTATCATATCTCAGTATTTAAATTTAGAATATTATTTATCTAAATTTGTAATTGATTGGAATTCTATATATATGTTTATCACACTTGTGCTTATTAATTTATATATTCTTGACCATATAATATATTGACCCATCTCAATTTAGGGTAAAACATTTTATGAACCTAACCTTTGGTTCCCAAAACGCTAGATTTGACCTAAGGTTTTATGTTTCTCTATTTCTAATTTCTAAATTTTAATTTAGCAAGGTTCACAAGTTAATAATCAAATCTAGCATTTTGGGAAATGTTTCTCTATTTCTAATTTCTAAATTTTAATTTAGCAAGGTTCACAAGTTAATAATCAAATTTTATTGTGTTACAAATATGTGAAATATGGTTACATGTATAACCCATTTTGGGCTCCAATTTATGATTATAGGTGCATTTGGTTATTATAATGACTTAATCATACCTATCATCTAATGAAATAAGCAAATTCATCAATATAATGAGAGGATTTTAAAATAACCAAAATTTAATCTCCCTTTTTAATTATTATTATTTTTTAAATAGAGTAAGTTCTTCCTAAACCTAAACTTATGGGAGATGACCTCATCAAGAAATTGAGTATCACACATGCTAAATTTTCAATCCTCAAACTAATAAATCACTCTACTATCTATAAGTATATCCTATATGAATAATTATGTGATACATAGGTACCAAGTGATATAACATTGAATACTTTTATAGATATTATGCAATATCTAACACACAATGCAAAATTTATTACCTTTGGTTGTAAATATGTGTCCTCAAATAATATCATTCAAAAATAGTTTCCTTCCTCAATACAAATTCCTCTTCCCAAATAAGAAAACCAAAAGGAGAATATTCAGTACTCTAAAAAACATATAATGATGTTATGGATCAAATTTCACTCTTAAACTTATTACATGAGTCACCCCCATATAAGGGTATTTTTGTGAGAACATTACATATTACAACCTTACCAAGCAATGTAGAGCTAGCATATGTCACCTTTTTATAAAATTCTAATGCAAAGGTTGTAAAAGAATCAAATACATCATCCAATACACTCTTAAAAAAACATAATCAGCCTATCTGATACAATGCACCAAGGATATAATTTACATGCTTACCTAAATCTCTAGCTTCGTTACTTCTGAAACTTGTAGAGTGTCACCTTATATATCTCCTTCATCCTATATATGTTGATATTAGGTGGCCTCTACCCAAAAAATATGATGCTAACAATTATTATGACTATCACCAAAGCCTTGGGCATTCTAAAAACCAAAGTTTTACCTTGAATAATAAGATTTAGGACATTATTTATGACCAAAATATTACATTTGATGACCCTCTAAAGGAATCAAGTTCACAACCTCATGATCATTAGAATCAAAAAATATTTAACAATCCTTTGCAAGAACATTATAATAAGGAAGTATAAATGCAAGTGGCATATAATTTACATCCTCCTCCATCACATTATGGGCACCCATTAGATGGTATTATTGGTACTTGTACATAACATACACCTCACATGATTCAAATACCTTATATTAATTTTGATGAGTATGAGATTGTGGATGATGACTCATATTCTAATTCCTTATTCATTAGAGCATACCTTGATCATTAGCCTATATACAATGTTATGATTGATAATGGTGAAAGCTATAATATTTCCACCTTGACATTAATTACACATTTGGCTTATACACATGATGATTTAAATCCTTCAACTATATTAATTAGATTATTTGATGGGACCTCTTAGTAGGTTCATGGTGATATTGAATTACATTTGTATGTGGGTCCAACACATGTGGTTAATAAATTTTCTATTATACATTATATGGGTGTCTTTGATATGTAATTGGGATGACCTTGGATATATACACTATGAACACATACCTCATAAAATAAATAGGTGTGTTAAATACATTCATGTTATTAGGGTAATTAAAGTATCTATAATCCCATATGAATATCCACTTGAACACAATAAGTTTATACCAAGGTAGTTAATTATCAAACCTAACAAATTTAATCCTCTTTGAAAGGGTATACAACAAGCATTCCCATTTCCTAGGTGGCTAGTACTTGAGAGACCATTACATCAAATACATGCAATGGATTCCATATAATACTTATCTCTTCCACATCATATTCAGATATCCATAGCACCTAAGCATGTTCCTATTATTTATACTTCAAATAAACCATAGATCATTCAATGATGTGTTATAGAAACACCTTTTCCCTCTATTGTCTCCTCATGACCATAGAGTCTTATTTTACATATGCATAGCATTACAGATCATACAGTGTCAAATATTACACATATACATGATCCTAGGTAGTACCACTAGTTTTGTACACCATGTTCCTAGTGGGGATATACCTATATGCATCATTTAGATGAGATCATAGGATAGTCTTTTCTTTTCAAATGTTCTAAAAATACCAAACAAATAAAAAAAAAATCAAAAAATATTTGTTACTTTTACATGTTTTATTAGCTCCTTAGGACTATGTTTTTAGTTCCATATTGGTATACATCATATCATTTATTTATATATACAAAAATATATTTCACATAAATTTTGATTATGATAATATCGTACCCAGGCACATGATCTATGCATTTTCAGATGTTGGGCCTTCCCTCTACTCATGTAATCTAGACATTAGGGTTATCCACTTATTCGATCAAGATACATCCAGGTTATATAATTATATGATCATTTGTTATTATCATGTTTGAGATTATATACTTATACATGCTTTATCCATGCTTATATCTTTTGCAGTGTACTTGATATGCTATTTACTTAACATTTTTTTCATACACATAAATCTAGGGACTAGTATGATATGTTGATGTTGGTCACTTATGATCCATGTTTTACATTTATGCACTTCCTTGAGTATCTTTCATTGTATCATTTTTTTGAGCATTTGAATATTCTCTATTGTCTGTGGATCCATGCCTATGTTCACCTATCATGACATTTGTATATGTCATAGTTTGTTGTATGTTGACATTTAAATATGTCATTTCTTGCTTTGTGGAAATATAACTAACTCATGTCCTTTTGATTATATGGCATTTGAACATGCCCCTTATTTGAGGTATTCTTAACTATTATCTTTTGATTTTATTTTGAGTGATCTTATGTGTGTACTTGATTTCTTGTTTAACTTTTAATGTTACTATCTAGATGTTTCCATCATTCACATCAGGCATCTTAGGAATTTGATGTGATCGCATACTATGTACCTGATTATTATATCTACATAGACATGCTACTACTATATGTTACATGATACATTCACATATTACATATTTATGTTATCCTTTTAAGGTAAGGTGACTACCAGTTTCTATTTCTCATCACCTTAAAATGGGTTGGGGCATATCAATGGGGGCATGTGATAGAAGCATGGCTCCCACACATTCATAATTTTATATTTTAGTGGGGGCATGAAAAAAATAATGACTTCCACATTTATTTAGTATTCAAAATTTTCATATTATAGTGGGAGCATGTCTTCCATACTTGAAATTTTTTAAAATTGGCCAAATTTCATAGTTATATTGTTCAAAAAAATATTTGTGTCATCATTATATACATTGGTAGCATTTTTATAACTAGGTTTTAGCTTGAGACATATATGAGGTGCATATTCCATGTAAAATAATGCCTTAAATTTTAAAATCAAATCAGCTTTTAGATTTCAAATTCTTCTATGGACTTTAGCCTACACCAGGATGGAATTTTATTGAGCCAATCTAGTGTAGTATTTGGTTCACTTTTGGCAAGGTTAAGGTGATTAAATCACTCAAAATTACCAATTTTATAGGATGGAGTGATCAAATCATCCACCCACACCATATTTATAGTGTGATTTGACTTGGATCATTCACACCCACTAGGTTATAAGCATGATTGGGTTTCAAAGTTGAGTTAATCTCAACTGCCAGGTGGACACCTTTTCTCCTAGGTTGGAGGCAAATACCCTCTAATATTAATATATATATATATATATATATATATATATATATATAATAAGTGTGTGTGTGTGTGTACACACACACACACACACACACACTTGTAGGTTTTACTATTGTCCTAATCTAAGTTCTAAAGCTTAAAAATAAATAATCTCTTCAAATAAAAGTTCTAAAAGTAAATATGATGGCATCAATGCACAAGTATACTTGTAACTTTGATATATTTACTTTCAAGCATTTCAAATTATTTAAAATTCTATATTATATACATTGATTATATATTGTAACATGTTCTTGGTTACATGTCAGTCACTAGCAAGGCACTCAAGTGGGACTCACATAAAAATAAGGTGTGTTATACACACCCAGGTACACAATTAATTTTCCTTTAAACTAGTAATTTCATTACTATATTAAAGTGGGGGTAAATAAAAACATTGATTTTGAGTTATATATCCCCTTAAAGTCTTGTATACTTGGCAAGTATTTCTCATGGTTGTATCCTTCACTTATAAGACCTTCCTACTATTGAAATGATCACATACAATATCTCTTATGCCTTATTATCTCTTAATATGAACATATGTTATTCTAGTGACTAGGCATTATATAAGACTCAAAAGTATATAAACTTAACTATTATCATCCTCTAAAAATTTTACACTTATACCTTTTTCCAACTTCTTGGACACTTGTTTCCAAGTTGATCACCTACGTCGACACTAATGTTATGTGCCAAACTAAGTGTTTAGTTCCATAAAATCATAAAATTTTCAAATGAAGTGTATTATTATGGTCCAACTAAGTAATTTAATGTGAGATATTTCCAAAATGGATGGGTATATATACAATATCAATCCTCATTCATTCCTCACTTAGCATATACCTAGAAACTCACACAACTTACCAAAAACTTTCAATCAAGCATTCAAGTGAGCAAAGATTCCTTATTATTTATTATTTAAATATTAGTCATAGGTATAACCCATATACAAGTTTGATGTACTAATGGATCATTCCATGAGCAATATTTTCCAAGACAAAAGCTAGGTCACTCTATGTACTTACTTATCACATTTTGCATCTTGATATACACACAATCTAAGAGGTAGGGGAGAACTACATAAGTATGGGGTCCTCTTAATATTATTGGATATATAGGAATTTCCTATTGATAAAGGGAACCTTGGGAAAACTTGACACCATGTTCCCACTAACCTATTTTCACATAGACACCCTAAGGGTGAGAAAGTTAGGGTTTGATCATTTAACAAAGAGTGACAACCTATGTGCAAGATCTAAACACACCAGAGAATAGGTAATAAAATCCCCAGAAGTTTCAAGGTGGTCACACATAAATATAATTGATATTTTTTAATAGACACCTGTGTCCAAGTCAAACAATAGCATCAATTTAACCATCTAGATCTGATGCACATGTCTAAGGCCATAAAGTGCAAATTTATGGATTATGACAACTATTATAGGTTCTTGATCCAGTACACTTCCATCTTATTTTAGTCCAAATATACATGCACATAGTAAACCAAATAAATACTCTTGGTTATGATTTATTTTAATATCAAACAATAACTATGCCTTCCATTTTTAGAATATCTTAGCATTTAAATTAAGAATATTGTTTATTTAAGTTTGAAATTAATTAGCTTGTTATAGATATGTTTATCGCCCATGTTCTTTTTCATATATATATTCTTAACCCTATACTATACTGACTCATCTCAATTTAAGGTTAAATACAAGTAATCAATATAAGTAAGTCTACAATAAAATTGAATGGTAATAAGTATGCAATTAAGGGAATTTAAACTAAATGGGGGAAGATTTAGAATGGTTATAATTGGTAAGGTACCATGGAAAACTAAATGGGTGTCTAGTCAACTTAAAATAGAATATATCAAGTCTAATAAATCCTATAACCATACTAACTTATTCATTGTAGAGATAACCTAGATAAGGATACACACACATTCATTCACTAAGCAAAAAATAATATCTAATCTAATAAGTAATAAAGGAAGAGTATAGGGTTATAAATACTTACCTTGATGGGGACACATTAAGCCTAAATATCCCCCTTGGTTAAAATTGATATTTACAAGATATTATTTGGGTTGAAGGATTAAAATAGGCTATAAAATTCCAAGAAAAACTCCCACTAACTCCTCATATTAAATCTCCAAATACTACCACAAGACAAGCTTCCTTAACGAAAGATTACAGACCATTAACTCTAAATATGACTTAGGGAAGAACTAAAAGTGAAATTAGAAATAATAGAGTGTATATGATATAATTAGAATGAAATATAACCCTACACATATTTATCCAATACCTAAAACCAACCCTAAGTATTAAGTTGATGGTATTGGCTCAATTCATATAGTTAAGAGAAGTGAACTAACACATAGTGGTATCCGCTAGGATGATACAACATGTTATGGATCAAATTTACACCCTTTATAAGGTAGTTAAATCTTTCTAAATTTGATGTAACATGGAAACACCTCAAGGTTTTGGGTACCCTATAGGATAGGTGAATCTCTAGGTTAAAGGGCTAGCTCCCCTTGATAAATCACTTAGGCTCAAACACTACTCTAACACCTACTAGGAAAAGGGAGATAAACCTAATCTAATGGACGTGATACACCAAATATGAACTGATCACTACCAACTAAATGAAATTACACTTCAAATAAGATCCTAACCTACACATGACACTAATCCAAATATACCTCTCTACATTAGTATTTATCATGAAGGTTTGTCGAGCAAGCTTGAGATAAGAGGACTAGTTAAGAGGTCATGACATGACACTAGTAAAGAGACAACTCACTAAACTCATACGCACTTAATTTTAATACTTTAATAGACCTAAAAAAAAAATCAAACTAGATATGAATGCTAAATAAGGACAACATGCCAAGGAAGTGAATCTATCACTTAGCAAGATCAACTAGTCAAACATGCACATTGAAATAGTCTATGGAGAAGGTAAAACTAGGTTATTCTTCAATGATCAAAGGATGAAAGTGGACATGGCTTCACCATACCCAAGTAGAGGATATAAACTTATCTAATTAAGGCTCAATATATATCACAAGTGAGAGAGAAGAAGAGAAGGGCATAAGAGATAGAGAGTTGACAAGTATCTCTTGAGTTAAAAACAAGAGAGGAGTTATGAAAATACCTCAATAGGTCCTAATTTCCATGTGTAGATCCTCTAAATATTCTCTCTTTCTCCAAGTGGCATAGGAGTTAGAATGCATGCTTGATACCTTAACTAGCTCTCCAAAACTACCCTTTAATTTAGCTTATTAAATGGCAAGTGGCCTTCTTGATGGTCACATCAGGTTATCTAATACCTTTTCTCTACTCTTGACACATCTCAATTGATCTATTCAAGTTCTCTTTGACACATCACTTCCTTTTTTTGCTAAATGTTTAGAAGACTCTTCATCTCCTTAGGCCAATCTTGCATACAAGTGTCAAAACATGAATTCATATTCTTCAGCTCATCCTATCTTCATGTATGGCCTATTCACATCATACTAGACCTATAAAAATTTATTTTTAATTCTTAAAATAGCCCCAAGAACTTGTCTACTCCAAAAGCTATAAATTGGCTTCGTTCCTTATAGACCTAAAATCATGTAAAACTCTTTGTGTATATATTTATACAGAATATAATAAGAATATGAATGCATATTATATGACCCAGTATGTATTTACATCTTCATGTATAATTGCATGTCCTGAGAGTGAGTGGAAGTATACTTTTTTATTGCTTCTCTCTCCTAACTAGGTCTTAATTAGGCCTCCTTACCTAGAGATTGAAAATTGAATCTATAGGCTTACCACACATTAAAAACCCCAAATAAATTTTTTATTCCATTATATTACGTCTTCCCTATTCTCCATGTCAATTTTTAATTGATGACACCTTGTATGAACCTCCTATGTAGCTAAAAATCATTTTTTTGGCCTATTTCATATAGTTTTGTACCTTAAAGGATAAACCAATGGCATGGGGTGATTATAAGGGGAGTATTAAACATTATTTAGGTAATTTTATATTTTATCCAATCCATATGGAGGCATATAAATCCATTTATCTCTCATCAAGTCATTTTAGCTCTCCTAAGCAGCCTAAAAGTGCTTTAAGGTCTGAACAATTGTTCATACAACTCAAGGAATTAATACACCAACCAATTCCAAAAATTGTAAGTAAAATAGGGTATATAACTTACCATATGATCCAAATTTCCCATGCATCATCTTTGTACCATATTGAGTAAAGGAAGATAGTCTTTTGGGCTATTAGCAGGTGTTTTGTGAGGTCTAGGAAGGATTGAGACCTATAGGTGCATATTCTAAGTTTGGTTTGAGATAAAAAAAACCTCAATGAGGTATATAATATAATTATTTAAATATTCCAATGGTTCTATTATTACATCCTTTATTCAAACTCTACTACATCCTCATTAGTCTATGCCTAGGGTTCTTGAGCCAACTTACACAAAATACCTTAGTTGACTGCATTCTCTCATTTCTCTCACTCTCAAGGGTCTAGATCCTCATGAAATTTTTATTAAAAATTATCATCATATTTTCATGGTTCCAAAATATATCAACCTCACTTCTCCTTACCACTTTTCAATTGGCTACCCATGTAGGCTTGTGTATACAATTAGGCCTATTTGAGGCTAAACAGGGTCTATCATCATTTTGTTTCTCTCTTCAAATGAACTTAAAGGAATTATGGAGTCATCCATCATCATGAAACCATCCTCAAATGGTTTTTCCTTCTCTCAGACTTCACATAGACCTTAAGACCTTTCAAGCAAGCATCTTCCTCTCATAGACTTAGGCAAGGCTATGTTGTATGCATAATTTGGGTGACCCTTGTTTGGTCATTTCTTATTCTCCTTATAATTTATTTTATCTCAATGAATTAATTACCTTGATTTATTTTATAACATTAAAACACACACAAACCACTATCTCAATTTTTTAAAGACCACTAGTCACTTAAACAAACATACAAGTGACCATCTGCCTGTGTGTATTCATTTAGGATGGTTTGCAATTGTAGTGTTGTAGGAGCTTTACTTACAACATTAAACCTATTAAAAAGTCTTGTCATGCTATTTACTCACTTTTTACTTTATTAAACACCTTAAAACTCTATAATTTCATCCATCATCATTGTCTAAGACAATCTCTTTAATAGGTTATTGTAGGTGACTATTTTAAGAGTTTGACTATGTTTGAGGATTTATAGGTCTTCAAAACCAATCCTCAAACCTCTCCATGACTCTGACTCATTGTTTTTGACATCTTAAGAACCTTATCAATGCCTTGAAACTCCAAACTTCATCAACATCCTTGTTCAAGGCACTCCTCTCAACTAGTTTTAGTTGATTGTAAGAGAGTTCTGAGTGCATATGGTCTTAAATTTGACTCTTTCAATTTTATATGACACTTTAAAACCATTCAAACTTATTTAGAGTCCATTTATTACTATCTCACAAATTCTACTGGCTACTTCATGACCTTTTCAACTTCTTGCCATCTCATAACCATACACAATCCTCTATGTGTCATTATAGGCTTGTTAGCTTAGTCCTTTAGCCACCACTTGACTTGTAAGTGGTCTATAGCATGGAGGATGTTTGATTATGTATTTAATATTAGGTCTTGGAATTTAACTTCTCCATTGGATTACTAAATTTATGTATTATAATCAACTCATGAGATCAAAACTCTCGCTCCTATGCAATACAAGACCTTTACAAATATCCTATGTAAATAGTCATCAAATGAGGAACACTATGAAATTTTTAGAGAGAATGATGTTAGGAATAGCATGGAGGGTGTTTTTAGTTTCATTTTTATTTAATGGGATATAAAAATTAATAAATAACTTATTTTCACCTTTCTAAACATTACAAACATATCAAATAGAGGCCACGATAGTCGACTTACAGACTATGCAAGAGAAAAGCTTTCCTTGCCAAAGAACTTCCCACACATGTCATCCTGGTGAATTAAGGTATATGATACATTTAAAAAGACCTAAAAACTCATTCTAATTTGTTTCATGTAGCCAAATATTTCACACTTGTACTAGAGTTGCATAAACTCAACCTATAGGGATTTAAGCCTCAAAAGAATAGTATATCTCCTTAGTGATTGTTCATAAATATAAAGATCTAAATCTAACTAACAATGCTATAAATTTTAATCCCATAGGGATTCCAAAATTTTGATAAAATATTAACCCCCAACTCCACCTATATGGCTTGTACCATGTAGTTAAAAATGGCCTTCAAGAGCTTGTGATGGAGAGAGAGAGAGAGAGAGAGAGAGAGAGAGAGAGAGAGAGAGAGAGAGAGAGAGAGAGAGAGAGAGAGAGATTTGAAATTATTGGACTTAAAACTTATTTCCATGATTTTTTATAACATGATAAATCCAAAGGGACATTTTAATACTATTTTTACTTGCAAGTGATCTCGATAAGTCCATATAAGCCTCTTAACTCCCTTCTTTGGAATTGAAACTCAAGATTCTAACATTTATTTGAATTTTTGATAGGTGTGGTAGTTATTTAACTAATCCAAATTCTTTTTAAGGTGTATTTTATAAATTTTTCACTTGGGGGGCTTTGACACGCATAAAATGTTAGCCAAAAATCACCTTTTCCCTCATTTTCACTACCTTAAAGTTCATAAATGAACCTTTAACACTCCAAAACATCATGAAATGTTATGATAAAGTGATTAAGACATAAAATGACTTTGATATATTCTGAACAACCTATTACACCACTTTACCAAGCCTTATCTCTCCATGACATGTCTAGACCACTATATGACCAAAATAAGCCATTACCTTAACTTTTCCAAATATACCTTAAACAACACTAATAAGGTTTTATGAATAATTTTAGGGACAATATAAGGCATGAAAATACCACATGACAACCCTATGAAAGCTTCAAATTATAAGGGTTGACCCAATTTGACTTGGGATCAAAATTTGGTCAACACAACACAAATCTCAGAAAAAATGCTCAAAACAACGTTGAGTTGGTTGATACAATACAAGAATGGTAAAGTCACTAGAAATACAATATTTACATGGTTTTTACCATAGGATATAGGTAAATTGACATAATTACATGAGATATTATGGAAGAAGGTAAGTAGTAAGATAATATGAGGAATATATAATGGTATTAGGAATTGTTTGATCAGAAAAATATAGAACCTCTCTCAAAAATCACCAAAATAATACCCACCCCTTTCTTGATGCACACTTTAAGGCATATACTCAATGATATTAATGCTCAACAAGTCATTACAAGAGAAACAATCAGTAAATGATAAAGTGAATAATATTATGTGTATACAAAATTTATTTTAGATTATTGGTGAAATTTTTAGGCATGAATAATGTGTATTTTTTATAATAATGATAGACACAATACATGCACATTGGGGCAAGTTTGAGACATGAATAATGATAGTCCCAATGTTATGAAAGAAATTCCAATTAAAAGACATTTAGGTGTTTCAAATTAACTCCCTAGTTAACGGTTTGTAAATGTATAATATTTTATCTTTCCATGGTCTATTTAATTTTCAATATAAAATATTAATTCAAAAAAAAATGAAAAATTAACTATATGAACCATTTTGAGGATCATATGTTTCCACCATGCAAAAATTGTGAAGGAACCATTTTACAATATGGTTTATTCAACCTATATTATAAAATTATTGAGGTTTCTTTATCACCTAAACACAACACACATTAAATAGTATAGTGATTATTTATATATAAAAATATGTACTGAATGACCTTTTCATTTTCCTAACTACTAACTTATTTCAAATAAAATTCCTATTTAAATAAGCATAATTTTTTTCAATTTTTTATAAATGGATATCCATCAATAATTATACATCATTAAAACCCTACATATAAACAAATATTGACCCATTATCAATAATTTGGGGGATCATTACACCTAAGAAACATGCCATATACAAAATGATGAGCCTATCAAAAAATGACTTGAAATAACATTCAAATACCTATCAAAGTGTTGGCCAATATAATGCTAAAATAAAAATAAAAATTACTAAAATAAAAATTTCATAACCATAATTATCATGTTTTTCATGATTTAAAATCAATATGGTTAACTAAATTGTGAAAAAAAAATCCCCACATCTACAACAAAATTAATTGAATATCGTTGAGAATAAGATACTTGAGATATGAGAACAACATCAACTGGCTATATTGAGTTTGTTATCTAACCAAATTTGATAATTTATTATATGAAGCACTCAATGATATATAAATAATATGATGGGAGTTTGATAAGCACATTCAAATTCAAAATCCCTCATAAATGTACATATAAATTATACAATCATGGATCTCAAAAATTGAATGTATACTTGTTAAGTTTGATAACTAGTTTAATATGTATTCATGGAAATGTAACATCCTATATCATCATAAATACTTGATCATGTCATTATTATCCTTTTTTATCCTTAATAAACTTGTACACTTAATTAGTACCTAATTTTTCCACTTCACCTTACCCTAAGCACAAGAGTAGACTTACTTTTATTTTAATACCATAATTTATCGCATATAGAAATGTTATGAATGATAAACATACAATTATGCATTTATATGCCTTAACCTATATCCAAATTTGAGTAGTTTTTCCTATGGGATAGGAATTCCCAATAGGGAAAATAATGATAAATATCATTTTCCTTTTTAACATTTCTATCCTTCTCCTATTGATGATCAGATTTTAAAATTAAACCCCCCATTAAGTCATTCTTTTTATTTTTAGTCTTCCTAATGTGTGTCCATCCCTTTTTAATTGATATTGTAACTTTAGGAAACTAAAGAGTAACAAATTAATTATAATTAGTTCCTTGTTATTAAAGAAAATGAGAATTTAAGTATGAAAATGCAATGGAAAATAAATCACTCTTTTCTAAGTACTAGGTTGAGCTTAACACAATGAAAAAAACTACAAATAGTAAATAAAAACATATAAAAATGTTACCTCCCTTATCAAAATTAGTGCTCACTTGTTGGCATAGAAGATGTTCTTGCTTGGCTTATGACATTAGAGATTTTGACCAATGCATTATCCATCTTAGAAGCACATCTCTAAGACCACATATGGATTTTCTTGTCTTGGATTGGCTTGGTGTGAAGCTTATTGATATCTGTTATCACTTAAAACATGCACATATGTGAGAATGACTTTCGTGCTTGATTATGCATGACTCTTCTACACCTAGATCCTTAGAATTACACATTGGAGAGTGATTCAGTGTCTTGTTATAACAATGGGATCATCCCCCAAGGTTTGGGACTATTATTCTCCTTGGGATGAACTTCCAAATTAGGCCAACTTCTTTCTATTCTAGATGCACTTGGTTTAGGAACAATGTGCAAACCTACAAAGAGTAAAATGAATTCTAAAAATACCACTACACCTAAATCTGACAAGAGGAAAAGGGAGGGAAAAGTTAATATATTATTGTCATGTAAAAGGTGATGTACCATGAGTAGAATGAGCACCTCAATTTCTTAATGACATAATAAAACTAATAGACTAACTACACAAACTTCAAACCAGGCACAATGCATAAGTGTTTTACATGGAAGTAAGGGAACATAATGAAACACTAAGAGGGATGACAAATGGCCCATAGATAATGCCTATGTAAACTTGTGTATACATAGAATATAACTTTCAAGGACTTTTGATTCTATGCATAGGTCTAAAGGGAGGACAACAATGAGATGGATTAACATCCACAGATAGAGATCAAAAACCAATAGTGCATATAAAATACAGAGAATGAAGAAAAATAAATTAGTTATTATTAATCTCACGGTCTAAGGAAATATTAAAAACTCAAATGGTAGAGATTTTTTATACTAGGAGAGGGATATTTGAGGGACAATTTTGGAAGAATTACAATGCTAAAAATATGTTGACCCTTTTACAATAAAAATTAGGGTTTATATAGCACTGGGTAAGGCCTTGCATGATCAATTCCCTATCAGAGGTGGTAGGTAGGAACTTAAATTTATAAATGGAATTAAGAGAACCAATATATTCACAATAAATACTATAAGCCATTTTTATCCAACATGTATCTAATAATTTGATTATTGAAGTAGTTGGAATGTCACTCGTGGATCCACATGTTTAGCTATGATTGAATGGCATTTGGGCATTCAAAGGTGGCATGTGATCATATTATAACATTTTTATAGCCACCTTAAATTATATTATGTCCTAATTCAATCCCCTTGATGTCCAATCAGGCTCAACTACATTTCCATTTATGGTGATCACCTACCAACCCACCTAGACTAGCATGTTGATGTGGGATAGTGCAGGTATATTTGTAGGTTCTACCTTGTCATCTTGCATGAGTAGTGGATATGTTGTGCACATCCCATTTTTAGGACCATATGTACATTATTCCATGCACACTTCCTTATTTTTAAATCCTTATACACAACTATGTACAGAATAGCTAAGTGCCTTCTATATAGAGGGTGCACACTGAAGATTTTATAACAAGTCGGCTACGTAATTGGTTTTGAGGTTGTAAAGGCTACTAATAAAGATATTCTATATAAATATACAATGAAAAAAATATTTCTTTTCCTAGTCTTTTCTAATGGTCTTCATATCTTTTACCTTCATCTAGAACCTGTGTTGGTCTATGAATAGGATGCTTTATAGAATGCACCACAATCTTGTTTTTTAAGGGTGCAGATTTGAAACTCTATAGTTTAGCACTAAAGTTCATCATTTGAATGTGAATAAGTCCTTAAATGAGAGCACACAAAAATATGGAAGATATTAAGCATGATCTTCATGATTTGCAACCATTCCATGCATACTTCTCTCTTTCATTGTTCAAAGTCAAGGAGACCTACATGCTTTAACTTGCACACTGTGTTGATGTGATGAAGGATATTTTTATATGGCATGCATTGAGAACTTATTATATGTGTATATCAATACTTAAATGATTTGGAAACCTAATATGATTATTAAATGTGATCACATATGGGAAGCATCTATGCATGGACTCATTTTTTAGGAACTCAACACTACATAGGCACACAACTATTTATGTAGTCCTTATGAGTTTAGCACCTACTGAAGGGGTGACTTGTTAAGCCAAAAATATCAACTTGTCATTATAACATTATTTTTAGGGTTTTTTTAAGTAAATCTTATAAAATAACCTTACACACAAAAGCTTCTTTGGTTAGAGTTAGGGCTCTTGTATTTATAGGTGTCACAACTAACTCTAACCCTAG
This sequence comes from Torreya grandis, assembly GCA_037957365.1. NCBI lineage: Eukaryota > Viridiplantae > Streptophyta > Pinopsida > Cupressales > Taxaceae > Torreya > Torreya grandis. The sequence continues at coordinate 2,365,664 of JARHVA010001287.1, read as the reverse complement.
GGAGGGTTAGGTCTAAAATAAACTAAGTTGAGTTAGGTTAATCTTGGATTGGATCAAAGTAATCATGAAGGCTTTACAACTCATTTTAGATATTTATGAGCCATGAAAACTCATAGAATACATTTATGAGGTTGTGACTCACCTTTTATTGAATTTTAAGAGTTAATCAAACATTTTATTAGCTCCCTTGACTTTGACCTCATATTTTGTGAAAAACTCATTTTTTAGATAAATGTAATTCTCTAATTCAACTTAGAATTTTTACTTAAGCAAGCTAATTTATATTGACTCTTTAATTAATCTTTCTTAAGATTTTTGGATTTTATGAATTATTTTAAATGTTTTTGCATTAATAGATCAATGGGCCAAGAATGTCAAATTTTTAGGTCATAATTTGACTAGGGTTGAATCAAAATAAGTTATAAGTGCATATAAGGTAATATCCCAAAGAATCAAGCCTCGACATGTTTATGGGAAACTAAATCCCATGCATGGATGAATTTGGGAATCTAGGATTATTTTTAAGCTTAAATTGCATCATTTTCTATAAATTGATATGAATCCTGATTTAGACATGAAAGTGGCCAAAATTGAGTGTCTACAATTTGCCCCTATTTGGGAAGGCATTACAATACATATGCATAGTAACCCATTTTCAAAGAATGCAAAAACCACTAAGCCAAAAGGTTCATGCCCCAAAGGGAAATTGATTAGCCGTAGATGCCCCCTCGAAGGAATAGGTAGAAAAATATAATCATTGAACATTCCCTCGAAATGAAAAAATTGACACAATATAGTGGAAATGGGGCTGAAACTATTGATTTTTGCAAAGGTAATTATAATCAGTTATGGTGGTTGAGACACTGATTTTCTCAAAGGAAGTTATAATTAGTAATGGAAATTGAGACAATGATTTGGCCAAAGGTGGTTATAATTAGTAACGGATGTGGAGACACTAATTTTCCCAAAGGTGGTTAAAATCAGTGGCATAGGCATGTGTTCCTATAGGGCAGGTAGAGCAAAAAATAATAGTTTGCCCAAAGGTGGTTATAATCATTAGGTTGGTCCAAAAATAATGATTTGCCCATAGGCATTTATAATCATTTGCATGTTGAATTATGTGATTAAAAACAAGTTTACCCTAAGAAGTAAAAATATATCATTGATTGCTCAAAAAATAATTTGTCATATCTAGACAAAGTGGCAAAGTGAGGTTAAGGGAAAAACATGTAAAATGGATTTATGATGAGCTGGTAAAGAATAAAAACATGATTCTGACCTAAGCATGAGTATAAAGATGCACATTCAAATAAACATATGGTATAGGTATAAAAATAATGTTGTTAAATGAGTCTCACACGAGGCCCAATAAAATGGTCTAGTTATAAAATGATTAATAAATAATGAATGTAGGATCAAACAACACATAAAATGGACCACCGAGGTGAAAAATAAACCTCTTAGAGCAATCAAAATGAACATTAGGCATTAGGGGGTAAAATTCAAATTTTTAGGCTATATAATCACCCCATTAGGTGAAAATGGATTCATTTTCACCCTAGCCCTTTGAGATTTTGAACTCTATTTTTATGCAAGATCTCGCTGAGAGAAATGGCATGTGAATGAGGATAATGACAAGCTAGCAACCAGGTGAGGGAGCATGGGAGACATCCACATGATGGGCCACTGGTATGTGATCTCAACCTTGTCAATAATTGCATTTATTTTTTATTTATTGATAGTTTTAGGTCAAAAACTGGCAAAGTCACCATTTGTATTTTAAAGTAAATAATAAATTTACAAGGGAAAATCAATGAATTTATATAAAGTCACCTTTCTTAAAAATGGTGACAACACTAAAAAACATTGGAAATCACTGAATTGGTGATTTCACCCATTTTGAGGTGAAGTCACCATTTTTTTGAAAAATGAAAATGGTGATTTTGCCCAAAAATGGTCAAAAATGACACAACGATAACTTTGTCATTTGAGAAAAATGATTTCTCCCTAGAAGGTAAAAGAGCTAGCTTAGAGGACCCAAAAGGGATCTAAACTCTAAAAAAGAGGGGGAAATAAGATTGGTAGGGTAGGCATAGGATTAGATAGTAGTATATATTAGTTTGATGTTAATCTATCTATGATTGTAAGAGTGGCTCACGATTTTGACAGCATGAGAGTGACACTCCCACTACTTACACACACCATGGATTTGGATGGTGGATATGATTAGATTTATGCAGGCTTTAAATTTGTATGGTGTGGCATAGATGTTGGTGATTCATGTAGATCAATCTTATCTAATAACCTTGGTAGAGTGGTGGCATAACAAGACTTTAACTTTTCATTTGCTAACTCAAGAGGCCACTGTTGCTCTTGAAGATACCTAAAATATCCTCAAGCTACTGATGAGAGGATGTAGGATATTATAAACAAATATAATATAGTATTAGGTTGTGAAAGATGATTTGGTTATCTATCGGGGCATTCCCATGGTGCATGGGAAGGTTGATATTGATTTACTAGAGACCTACACATATTTGAGACCTAATGGCCTAGCCCTTGAGGATCCTTTACCACCAACACTAATTGATAGGGAAGTAATGATATTGATGGATATTATCAGTGGTATCTTACTGCCTAATAATTTGTCATACCTATAGATGATTTATCATAGGCAGGCATTCATACATCATTAAGGAGTACCAACCTAATTAGGTATTCTAGTAATTCAACATGACATAGGATGTGCCAGAGGATCATAGGTGGTTTACACATATGACTAGAGAAATTATTTGTGACACCTTAGTCATTCAGAGGAGTGTAACTATGTCAAGTTATCTAAGTGTTCCATAGATTTCATGGGCTTTTATAGGGGTCACCCAAAAGTATATACATTGGTGGGTATAGGTGTTACCATTGAGGCTTACTACCCCAAGCCAGGAAAGTGGTCAAGCAAGTTATCAAGTTCCTATAGATATTGATGAGGTTGAGGTTGAGACTAGAATCAAGGCTAGTTATAGAGGTAACAACTGGCATAAGGGTGGTGGTAGGGAGGAGGATGATGGTGGTGGTTTAGATAGAGGGGATGGTGGAGGGGATGATGGAGTTGATGGCAAATGGTATGATGGATGGGATGATACCTGAGCCATGATGGTTATAAATCCTAGTATGATAGGTATAACATGTACTTTTGTTTATCCAGGTTAGGTAGGGCCTTCAAACATAGCTAGGGTAGGTAGGGACACTTGTTTGTTAGAGGAAGAGTCACTACCAGGGTAAGGGAGATCACAGGTTTAGAGAGGTTGGTAGAAGATCTATAGACCACATTGAACATCCATAATGAGGACATGAATCGCCTTCCATCAAATATTACCTGACTAAAGGCATAGCTGGCTAAGATGGTCCATATCTAAGAACAATTCATAGTAGAGTATGATCAGGTGATATCAAATACAGATCAAGCCTTACTAGATATTTAGAGGCTCTAATACAAGCATGATGAGGCTCAAAGAGCTTGTACATAGGCAAGTTTTTCCTAGATGATACTTGAGAGCCTTTAGGCTAAGTATGAGGCCTCATATTATCACAGGGCATATGAGACTATTATTCCTAGATATTAGTATATGACTACATTTGAAGTATGGGATGGTCAAAATGTTGGAAATAGATTGGTTTAATATAGGATTAGGAACCATGATACAATATCCTTAAGGTAGTCAATTCAATATACATGGCCACCTACACCACCAAGACTACCAAGGCCACTAGAGCCACCTCTTATAATAGGTCCTATAGATACATAGAGTTAGAGCTAATTTGTGATAGCTCTTTAGCATTTTGACATATTTTGTATTTTTGACACCATGATGATATGTATATATTCTTAATGTATATGACATTATTAAGATACATTAACATTCATATTGGTTCATTTGATGCTTGTGTACATGGACAATTATTATTTTGATATATGTGATGCTCTATTTTATTATCATGTTGATCTCATTCTTAGTATTTTCATTTTAAACATGTATGTTCTATTCATTTACTATATTGTCATGTATAAGAGACGTTGCTCTACTTTATCTACTTGTGTTTTATGACTTTTATATATATATATATATATATATATATATATATATATATATATATATATATATATATATATATATGTCTGTTTAAATATGCACGTCTATATGAGTACATTATAAATCATATTGATCTATTTACTCATCATTTTGGATTGTGTTTTGGTTCTTGGTTGGTTTTGATCTCAGAAAAGCATGGCCCACTACATTGATCGATAGTCTCTATGGGCCTGATGTTTGTTTTATCTTGTGATATTATGCATCATATTTATGAACAACTATAATATTGATATATATCCTAAGCATGGAAAACTTAATTTAGGTGCAAATATAAACAACCTAGGAATGAGATATGAACAATCAAATCCCAAGTGTAAATATAAAACAAATAAACCAAGTGTAGGACTATATATAGATACTCACAACCTAGGTACAAGATATAGATAATCAAGACCCAAGTTTAAATAAAATTTAAAAGACCTATGAAAATTGATAAAGGCACAAAAAAGGAAAAAAGGAAAAAAATAAAAATAAATAAATAATAACAAAACAAACAAATGGAACAAATAGACAAATAAACAAACTAATATAAAAATGGAACAAACTAGACAAATAAACTAACTAAAACAAACTAAGGTAAAGAATAAAATCAATAAATAAAAATATGCTAAAATAAACAAAGGTAAATAAATAAACTAAACTAAAACAAACATCAATATACAAATAAGTTAGTCACAATATTAATAACAATCAAAATACGAGATAGCTATGAATTGTTTATGCATGTGTAATAGAGGTGTTACGTTTGGAAACAAGGTTACCCCTAAGCTAGGTAAAAATGAAACTAGTAAAATAACACAAGAACAAATGGCACAAGGTTACCCCTAGGTTATAGGGAAATAATGGAAAAGGGTACGATGATAAAAGGTTACCCTTAGGCTATAGGGAGAAATAACATAGAAATAAGTTGACAAATGTTGTCCCTAGGTGATAAGAGACAATGACATAAGAACAAACAGGTGGAATAGAATAAATATGAATGGGTAGCTAAGCTGACTCTAGATGTGCTAGGAAAGTGGACGTTACCTACATAGTCCTATGGATATGAGGTCTAACATGAACTTCAGGCCAAATGTAGTTCTCCCAAGATATAGGATAGAAGAAAAATGATAAGAAAACATTTTTGACTTGTAGAGGAAAATAGGAATGATCTTGCAAAATGATGAGTGCATAGGAAAGGAAGGGGATGACGTTCACAATCATGAAAGTGTCAAACATAAAGAATCATGCAATTGTGATATTATGGTTTATATCAAAACCACACTAAAATATAAGATATGAGGACCCATTAATGAACTAAATTAGTAATTAATAGTGTTACAACATCTATGGCTTGGAATGAGAATAGGATCTCAAAATAGTGAGAGCATTAGTTGAGGTTGCTCGTAAAATGATAAGAGCATTGGTGAAGGTTGCTCACAAAATGGTAAGAGTGTTGGATAAGGACAATAAGGATGGGGAAACTAAATGACAAGTGATCACTTGTGAAATAGCTATAAGACTCACAATTCTTAAGGCAACAAAGTGATCAAAAATAAGTGATGGTCATTGAGCTAACCTGAGATACCTCATGTATCCAAGTGCTACCTACATAGTCTTTGTGAACCTTGAGATGATGTAGTTCTCCTAAAAATGGGAGGAAAATAGAAAAGGGGTATAGAAATGAAGTTGCATAGGTAAGATAGTCCATCCCAAAATAATTGATAACTTTATATCTCACGTGGAAATTGTAAGCCAATTTTCATGATTTTGTGATTTTCATGATTTTCCTAGGTCTTTTCAAATTTTTAGGGATTTTAGAAATGTTTCAAATGTTTTAAGAATTTTATAAGCATCTCAACTCAATGGATAATTGTGAGACATAGAATGGTCCAACTCATAAAACATTGAGAGGATGGCCTAGGGTGCTCATAAAATGGTGAGAGTGTGCAAACTTAAACTACTGGAAAAATGGTGAGAGTATTCAAACTTAAATTGGTCATAAAATAATGAGAGAATTTAAACTTAAATTAATTATAAAACAGTGAGAGTATTCAAATAAGGGTGGCTGAGTTGACCTCAAAAAACACTAAGTGCTACCTATATAGTCCAAATTGACTTCAAGCCATTATAGTTCCACCTACAATAATGAAATTTTGTGAAATATTTATGATGTTTTTTATATATGGTATCTCAACTCAATGGAGGATTACAAGATACAAAATAGTCCAACTCTCAAAATGGTAAAAGTGTGGCTTAAAATGCTCAAAAAATAATAGGAGCACGGTAAAGGGGTGATTGAGTTGACCTTAATGTAAATTGAGTGCTACCTACATAATCTACATGGACCTCAAGTCACTCTATTTTCACCTACAATGAGTAATAAAACTAAGTAACAACAAGTTCAAGAATAGGCAAATCAAAGGTATGACACAGTGATGGTAAGGTGATGCAACAATGCATGGTAAAGGGGGTTATTCCTAATTTTCCCAAAGGTAGTTATAATGAGAAAATGATGAAAAGGGTTGATGATAATAATTTTCCTAAAGGCATTCATAATTAGTATAAAGATCGATGAAATAGAATGCAACAACAAAAGAAGGATGTAATTGCCAAAACTACTATCATACTGCATCCATATACTACCATTCAAAAATTTGAATTTGAATCAACTACTAGAACTGCATCTGGTATCAACCACTAAACATGCTTAAAGTATAAATTATTAGACCCAAGGCCAAAAGTGATAGGGGTAGGATGAAAAGAACTAACTAGAAATGGGCTAAGGTATGGTGGGAAAGGTATAGGTTATTGTACAAAGAACAATATATCATGGCATAACTTATATAATATTTGTAGACAATAATTCAAGTCCCTCAAGATTTTTTTTGAGGTGCATTATGTTCATTTTTTTTTAGGTGCATTATGTTCATTGATTCATCAAGTTCATCTCCTTCTCGTGTGGCGAGTTTATATGCTCTAGAACCATAGTTTGAAATAATTACATAAGGCCCTAACCAATTAGGTTTAAACTTTCCTTTATTTTTAGTCTTCGCGTTGATGTTTTTATGATTTTATTTTAATATAAGGTCAAAAAGCTCAAATTCTTGATGCTTAACATGTAAATTATATTGTCCACATAATATATTTTGATATGCTTGAAGGTTGTTCAATATGGTCATGCACTTTCCATTTAGTAAATCTAGATCTTAAAAACAAGCTACTTTGTAGTCCTTGTCATCAATGATGTGTTGTAGTAAAATTTATAGAAAAGTAAAATCAACCTTGATAGGAAGAATGGACTCAGTGTTTTAAATAATTGAATATGGGGTAGATCCTATTGGAGTACGAAAAGTGGTATGCCTAGAGGAAAATAAACAACGACAAGTACCAATTATGACCAGCATCATTAACAATCTTATTCAAAATATCGATAATGGTCTTGTTAGAAGCCTTAGATTAGTTATTGTCTTGTGGGTAATAGGTGGTGGAAAAGTTATGTTTGATACGGTATTAGGCATAAAGTGTTTTCACATCTTTTTTTTAAAATGAACCACCATTATTAGATATAATTTTGGAAGGTATACCATAGTGTACAATATGATGTTTAAATATGAATTTGGATATCTACTTACCAATTATGTGAGTGGAATGGCTTCCACCCACTTAGTAAAATATTTGGTAGCAGTAAACACATGTTTATGGCCATCTAAGGATGTAGGATTTATCACGCCTATGAGGTCGACTCCCCATGTTGAGAATGGCCATGGTATTTTTAGTGGTTTAAGAATTTTGGCTGGAGTATGGATTAGATTAGCATGCTTCTGACACATTACACACTTCTTCACATAGGAAGCTTCATATATTTCCATATTCAGCCAATAATAAGTAATACATAGTAATTTATTGGCAAGGATGACCCCATTGGTGTGGGTTCCACATACTCATTTATGAATTTCCATAAATGCTAATCTAGATTAAGATAAAGATAAATAATGAATTAGAGCTCCATCATAACTTCTACAATATATTATAGGCCAAGTAGGGTATAACAGGAGGCTTTTTGGATAAAGGATTTTTATTTCTTGCATTAAATGTCTATGGGAATTATTTGGTCTTGGAGGTAGGAACATATGTTGGAATACTAAGTAGACATAAGACCAAAAATATCACAAACCATCTTGACTATTACTCATTCATGCACTAGTGCTAGGAGATGTTCCATATGAAACTAATAGTCCTTAGATCTATCTGTAATCTGAATCATGGAGCCAATTATGTCCATGGCATCAGTTGTTCTATTATTGGCTCAAGGTATCCATTCAAATTGAATATTGGTAATTTGATGTTTAAGAGTATCAACCATACCTTTATAAGGAACCAACTTCTCATCTTTCATCTAGTATTGTTCTATAACTTGATTGATGATAAGATGTGAATCATCATGAACCAATAAATGTTGGATATTCCATTATACTACTTGGTGAATCCCTACGATGAGCACTTCATATTTGGCCATATTATTGGTACATGGAAAACCAATAAAAAAGGACTTGTGAATAAGATCCCCTTATGACATGATAAATAATATGTTGGCACCTAATCTATGTGTTGTAAAGTAAACATTAAAGTAAATTGTTAAATATTCTACTTCAAGAAATGTGTATGCTTCTATTGTCATAATGGATTCATCTATAAATCCAAATATGAGAGGTTGAATAATAGAAAGAGGAGCTTCTACAAGCTGGTCTGAAAGATCCTGCCCCTTAATAGATTTTTGGTTGGCATATTTGATCTCAAATTTCCTTAAAATCATGATCTAATTCACCATATGGCCCTGTAAAACTATTTTAAAAAGTAGATACTTGAGCAGATCTACTTTAGTAATTATAATGGTCTTGTTATTCAGCATGTAGTGATACGCTTTTGGGATGCAAAAAGCATAGCTAAACATGATTTTTTGCTTGGTGTATAATTGTGCTCATACTTAAACAATGTTTGACTCAAGTAGTAAATGAAATGTTTTGTACATTATTCATCATGTTGTGCCAAAAGTGCCCCCAAGGAATTTCTAATCACCAATAGGTAAAGTAACAATGGCTTGTTAAACATAGGTGATAATAAAATAGGTGGATCAGTTAGATATTATTTAAGATGGTTGAATGCTTTCTATAAATCTTATTCCATGATAAATTAGTGCCCTTCTTTAGTAATTATGTAAAAAGATGGCATTTATTATCCAACTATGAAATGAAGTGTTGCATAGACTATATTTTTTCCTACAAACTATGGAGTTGTTTCAAGGTAGATGAGGGAAGAATTTTGGTAATGGTTCAAACTTTGGTAGGATTAACTCAGTTCCTTAATGAGAGATAATAAAACCTAAAAAATTTCCATAAGTTACACCAAATACACACTTCTTAGGGTTGAGCCTAACTTTTTACTCTCAAAGTCTTTCAAAGATTCTCTAAAGTATGGTTAGATGATCAGCTTAGGTTTTAGATTTACTTAGGATGTCATTGACATAGTCCTTAATAATGTCATACATCATATCATGGAAAATCACCATCATGACTCATTGTTATGTGGCTTCTATAGTCTTTAGTCCAAATGGCACCACCTGATAATAAAATGTTACCCACATAGTGGTGAATGTTGTTTTATGCTAGTCCTAAGGTGAAATTCTAATTTTTTTATATCTTGAAAAAACATCCATAAGGAAAAACATCTCAAATCTAGCCATGAAGTCAAAAATCATGTCAATGTTTGGTAGAAGGAAGTCATCCTTTGGGCAGGCTTTGTTAATATCCCATAAATCAGTCCATACTTGGATACCTTCTAGCTTCTTACTCACTGATACTATGTTAGAAATACATTCTAAATAATTAATCGATCAAATGCATCTCATATCTAAGAGTTACTCCAACTCTTTTTTTAATAAAACAACAATATGAGGACGCATTTTCTTATCTTCTATTTAATTAGTTTGGCATTAATGTGTACAATAATATGGTGTATTACGAAGGAGGGGTCCAAACCTAGAATATCTAAATAGGCTCATACAAATATATTAAAAAGCTCCCTCAGAAGGGCTATAAAGACTTTGTATTCTTCTTTAGTGAGGGATGTGCCTAATTTTATCCATTTTGGGTCCTCTAGAGTCTCAATGTTAACCTCATAAGTGTCTTCCATAAGGAGTGTATAACCATCTTATAAAAGTGTTGGAAAGGAGGTAAATTGGTCGGTAATGGTATAGTCTTTTGGTTGGACTGGTTCATCTAACTCTCCAAAATAAGATGAATTAGAATCTCCTAATTCTAGTAAAGGCCATGTAATAAATACTTCTGGGAACTCCTATACAATTTGTTCAAAATATTATTGCTCTTTGGTACTAATCTTAGATCCATACATAAGCCTTTAACTAGTGGTATCTTGCACTTCATGCAAAAAGGGGTGAACATCCCCATCTAATGGTGATTGAAATAGGTTTTCACCAAGAGATTTGCCTTTTTCTTTACTTTTACCCTAGTCTAAAACTGACTCAAAGAGGTTTTCACTTTTAGACCTCAATGTTCAATTTTGGCCAAGGAAGTTCATCCTTTATATGAAATAGGCAATATGATTCAATCTGATAGAAAAAACCCTGCTTGTGATCTCCTATAAGAATATGATTCCTCATACCCAGAAAGTCCCAAATTGCCTCATCATTCTCGAACTTATCTAATGATATTGTCGACTCTTATTGGTCTTAGTCTATGAATTAGGGGTGATAAAAAGTAGGTGGTGAAGGGTGATAAACATGATTAATGATATAAATGACATAAGGGTTAATAAATTCATGTTGATAAGGTCATCATAGATGCTATAATTAGACCATACGTTGTTATTGGCATCATCTTCATTAGTCGATCATGTAGGAACTTGAATAAGGTAGATGAGGTCACCCCTATGTATTTTAAATCCAATACAATGGGTTCCTTTGTACTTGGTCATTAAAATCTTAATTTTCCCTTGTTGATGTATCCCCAAGCCTCTACCTTCATATTCTTGATTACCCATAATCAAATTTGGGATAAGATACTTGGCACTTTAGTAACAATCAACTAAATCATCGATATAAATCCATGAATCATCTTTAGCTAAAGGATATTATTCAAAGCTAGAGGCCAATTTGAAAATAATGGGTTTGGTAAGATGATATTTTCCCTTAACATACCATTCTATGCAAGTAGTCTTGGCTTTGAGTCTCCCATAGGCTTTTTGATTTTGTAATAATTTGATAATGTGGAAAGAATCATGAGTAATATACTCTCATATACCTTTGTTAGATATATAAAATGGTTAGATATATCTGATGGAAGTCAAGATGAGGTTGAATCTAGGATCTTAGGTTCAATGTAATTGGATTCAAATCCTTATTCAATGGCTTTGGCTCTATCAACTCTTCTTCCATCAATTTTAAGCATAAGATCCAAAATGATGATTATAGCTCTTGTACTCCACCTCAAAATGTTTGAAATTTGGATAAGGCTAGATATCAGTTGGTATGGTTACTTCCATCCCTAAATGAGTAAATTTAATACATTTATGTAGTGTGAAAGGTATGGCCCTAATTTAATGGATTCAGGATCAGCCCAAGAGTAAGTTATATGATAACTCCATATCAAGAACATGGCAGAAAGTGTCATGGTTTAAATTCCTAATGACCACTAGTAAGCAGATGGTTCATTGTGATTCCCACTCAATGTTATCATATGCTTTGATAATAGTGGTATGTGGTTGTAAATCACATGATGTGTATTCAAGATGTTGAACCAACTTTAGAGACACAATGTTCAGGCCCAAACCATTGTCTAGAAGGATAAATTTAACTGTATGTCTTGTTATACTAGCCTTGATGTACACGGGGTTATTATATAATGGGCCCAAGGATGACATGTCACTTTTATCAAAGGTAAGTCATTAGCTAGGGACCAAATGTCCTATAATAGCTTGAAATTTATCAAGCACAATGTCATTAGGTACAAGGGATTGGCTCAAGTATTCATTAATTATGCTCTTGTGAATGTTAGATGTACACAACAAATACATGATGGATATTTATGTAGGTGTCTTTTTTAGATAATCTACAATTCAATAGGTCTTCCCTTTGGTTTTGATAATGAAATTATTTTTTATAGGCATGGAGGTCTGAATAGGCTCATTTGTGGCATTTGGTTGTGGTCCTTTGATGGTAATTTTGGCTCTTTGAGTCATAATTACACAATCTTGATCAGGTATAGGGCCTTGGTAATTGGTTGGAGAGGTAATAAGGCCTAGAATGGTAATTTTTGGGTAGCGTTGATCTTGGCTGATAACATAGTCCAAAGAAGGATTACAAACATAAGGAGGTTGATAGTCATTGTTTGGTTGATAGGAATTGTTAGGTATATGTCTTGGTCTATTGGTATGTGGCTAGGGTTAATGGTAATGGTGGTAACATGACCACCCACCATATGTCATACAACATTTTTGTAAGTATACACAACAATATGATGGCATCCTTGGTTGGATTGGTCAATTTGCCCTCAGTTTTGACCATTATATTGTTTTTATTGTTGGAATTGTTGTTATTATTGATATTATTATAGTGGTGTTCTTTTATGTTATTTTTGATGATTTTGGTACTATTTATGTTGGTTTTTATGTTGAGGAAATGGATTTTGATAGATGCCCAAGTTATGATTAGTCATAAGAGTATGGTTATCTTGTTGTATCTCCTCATTATCTAGTATATTATCAATCAATGCCTTAACTATATGCATCAGCATATATAATATCCCTTGAATCAATGGTACTCACCAAATTCATGCTCTTTATACCACTTTATAAAATTAATTCCTTCAATAAATGGCTTTGGCTTAGGCTAGCTAGTCATATTTACCTAAACCAACTTGCAGAATACAAACTCAATGGGCTCTTTGATGTCACTAAATTATCTATAAATGGGTGGTTTTCTCCTTAGAGAAGGTGTTTAAAATTGGAATTGATTTTGTAACTATTTTTATAGAGGTCTTGGTTAAATTAATAGAGGTGGTGGTTGTTGAATGGGTGGAGGTAAATAAATAGTCAATGTTTGCACCATTTTTACATGACACAATTTAATGACTCCATTACCAACAACATTCTTGTTGTGGTTATATATTTTTGGTATTTCATTATTGTTAGCATGAGTTGGCATTAAATCCAATATTTGGATAGGGTTTTAATTATGTTTATGGCTCTGGAGTTGGTTTTATTATTGACCTTGATGCTAGTTTTGGCTTGGGTTCTGATTGGAAGAAGATAATTTGATGATCCCATTATTGACAAGGGCCTTTTCAATATGTATCCTTTTTTCAATAACCTCTTCAAACATGTGAGCACATTACATCTCAAGATGATAGGATATATTTTTGTGAAGGCTTCAATTAAATACAATGCCAATTGCTTATCTAGCAAATTATGGGTGAACTGGCTATCCAGTGCCCTCCATCATTATAAGTAAGTAGTGAAGCTTTCACCATTTCTTTATTTTTCTTGACCCAAATCCACCAAAGTAATCTCATGTTTTATATTGTATGATAAATTTTGTACAAACTTCTTAGAAAGGTCATCAAGTTTGGCACTAAATTTTTTGGCAATTTCAAAATCCATTCCAAGGCTTATCTAGCTAAACTTCTTGGAAAGAGAAGAAGCAATTATATTTCACTATAGGCCACTGGTTAGCAAACAACAAATAATTATTTTAAATGCTCTTTGGGGTCACCTTTGCCCTTATATTTATCAAATTTAGGCAGCTCATAACCCAGAGGAAATGGTATTTGGAGGTAATCCATATTGAATGGATATGAGAATATTTCCTCTAGTTTGAACTTCTTTGTTTGCTTCCCAATTACAATGGCTTGAATTACATCCTTCATTTTTTGTAGCTCTTGAGCTAGGAAATTGGATGACTTGGCCTATTGCTATTGGGGTTGCATAATCAAAGATGGATTACCCTAACTATAAATATGTCTAAATGGCATATTATGGAATGTTTGTCTAATTGGTCAAATGACTAGGTATACATATTTGTGCATTAGGATTATATTTTTGATACAAAATACATTGTTGTTGGTAAATATTATTGTTAGGGTTGACAACATGTATTTGGTTGGAAAAATGTCGTTGTGGTAATGACATTTAGCTAGGTGGAATATGTTTGTATTATTGTGTTTGGGTGGGAACTTATTGTCTACTCATTTAACCCTATTGTATAAAAGGACCCCATTCTAGATAAAATCATATTGTTGAAGGTGTTGTAAGTTAGATCCCTATTGTATATGTGGTACCTATTGGGTGAAAGGGTAAATATTGCATAGCACCTGGTACCTATTATACATTGGAACCTTGTTATTGGTTAAACACCTATTTTTAATAGGTCACTTATTGAGGGTTTGGTATTTATTGTTGACCAATAAAAACATGTTATGGATTAGGCAATATTTGTAATGTTTTTGGTATATTAGTTTGTGCTTATTATGGTATAACATTCATTACCACCTATTGAGATGGTGTAGTGTTATGTACTTGTTAAGGTAGTAGGTTGGTATGTTTTTTACTAACTTCCCCCTATTGTGCACTTGAGGAATAGTTGTTTGAGGAGTGTAAGTTGCTTGTTGTGTCTGAGAACTAGGTGTACCTACCCCCTATTATTTCAAGCCACTTGAGGTATAAGGTAGAATAATCTATTATGTGTTTCTTTGTGGTATATTAGACCCACTTTGGTTCAAATTGGAATGCACTTGCATAATATCTTCTATGTTTTTAATGAGGTCTTTTATAGGAGCTACAGTTTATTATATCATAATTGGGATATTTTAAATTATCTCCTACTAGCATGATTTGGCTAAAGGGGTCTATGTTCTAATTTACATATCTCAAAGTAAAGTTATGGCCTAGTTAAAGGAACTAGAAATATAAGTGGCATGTTTGAAATAACCATGGCATTGAAGTTTTGAGCTAGTTAAGGTAATTTTTGTTAATTTACTGTAACTATTCTAATTGGTCATCCATGGGACCTTTCCCATTGGCAAATGCACTTTGGATCTATTGATTTTCTAAATCTTGATTGTAATTAGTTGATTACTATTCAAATTATTGATTACAAGACATGTTACTAAGTGTTCTAATCAAATTAGACATGATTTTATGTGGGAATTTTGTCAGGAATTTAGCTCCTAATTCTACTACCCTAACTAGAATTTCATGTTTATTTTCCTTAAAATTGCAATCAAAAAAGTGTGGGTCATAACTTGTCTCCATTCTTACATAGTAGATCTATTTTTGTTGGCTTTATTTGACAATAGGTTTCACTTGAGCAAGGTATTGTGCCATTTATTCTTGATCTTAGCCTAGATAGGATGGTGCATTAACTTGTTAGTGCACTAGTGGGTCTTTCCCTTGTTCAACATATGGAATACTATAAGAGGTATATGGATTCATCTCATATGTTATATCATCGCCATATGGTTCTTGAATAAATGGGTCACTAGTAATAAAATTCTCATAATCTGGATTCTACATAGTCTCATTACGTGTATAGAAAGGCATGTTTGGATCTATGACTGGGTCTCTTAAAAAATAAGGTTTAATGTTGGAAAAAAATTGAGGCCTAATGGAAATAAACTTTAACTCTATAAAAGAGGCCCAAAGGGTGAAATAACTAATGTAGGTCTATGAAAAAGGTATAATAAAAACATGAAATTGGTCTATGGATAAGGTACTAATTTTCCAAAAGTGGTTATAATCAATAACAAATGTATCTAGACTAGGTAGAACAATTATGTTCTAGATTAAACAACAAAACAAAAAAGTGATAGGTCTTTGGTCAAAAAGCACAAAGCTAGACTTTCTAAACTATGTCAAAAGGATAATGATTTGTCTAAAGGTGGTTATAATAATTAGCATTAACAAAAATGATAGGCCTTCGGTAAAAAGTTTGAAGCTAGACTTGGAAACAAAGGAAAATCTAAACAAGAACTTAAAAACAAACTAAATCTAAGGTAATTGGCTTGAATAAACTTGGTAAATTATTCAAAAAATAATCTAATTTTAATGTAATTAGCTTGGAAAAACTTGGTAATTGGCTCACAAGAGACTCTTGATAATGAAACTAGGACATTTTAGAACTTGGCCCAATGAACTCTAAACAAGGCACATGGCAACAAAACTCAGCACAATAAAACACCTCCAAGTCCAAGCAATGGTATTTAAACCAAATGAGAAACCAACCCAAGTTACACAATCCAAAAGTAAAAGGTAGACCACCTATGCCGAAATTAGATGAGGCTTAGGTGTAAACGTGATTAGTTTAAGATTTTAAATTTGAAATATTTAATTTCAAATTTAATATAAAAGACTATGATTTTCTAAGGCAAATAGACTAGACTCAAATGGGTAACATAACTGTGCATTTTGAAACAAAAAGGTATGAATGATTTTGGAACTTGGTTTTAAATAAGGTAAGTGTTTAGAATAAAAAGGGTGGTGTAACAATGCTCCTTCAAACATATGGTATAACAATGGTTTTGGAATAAACTTCAAGGCAAATGTTTGAAACAAAATCAATAGTTTAAAAATGTTCCATTAAACAAGTGACACACAAATGGTTTTTTGGAGAAACTCCAACGCAAAAGTTTGAAACAAAATATGCAACATAACACCTCCTAGTTAAAAGTGGTGTGTAACACATGAAGGTTTAGAATTTTTTTAATTTTGACAAACAAACAATTTTAGACCCAAACACACATGCTAATAAAATAAAATAGAAAAAACACTAAGTGCACATCATTCCCTTAAACTGACAAGGTGTGCATAGCTTCTGCCAAAGTTTCCATTGATATACCAATGCTCAAGAGGAATTAATATTTAATCCAAAAATTAAAGAGTTCATGTAGGTAGATTTTCTAATCCCCTCTCTGTCTCTTAATCATTGTTATGTGGCACAAACTTAGAGTAAAAAACACTTGGTAGATGGTAAGATATTATGTGGAAAAGTGGGGTTGACTAAAATATATATATTTTGAAATGATCTAAATGGTTCCAAGTGTGAATAACACAAGGTCACACCACATAAATTATATTCAAACTTGATAACTTTCTATGCAAGGGTATAGTCATTTACACAATGACTTCAGTCGTGTACTGCTTAGTGAAGTTTGATGTTTAACATAAACTAATCTAGGTTTTCATTAGGATTGGTAATCTAACCACTTAGCCACTATTCAATTCTTGTATCATGTGCTTAATTTATATACCCCACCATGGAGTGGGGTTAGTATGATGTTGGGATATGGAACCCCAAGTCAAATCACCCCTAAATAACTTGTGAGGAGGTGATGAACTCCCACCCACAACCTAATGCAAAAAAATAAACAAATGAAAATTGGAAGAACTTTAGAGGTCATTTCTAGGTCACCCAAGTCACTCCAATCTTAGGGAGATGATACATAATGTTTCTTCTTGTTTAGGATAAACAAACATGGAAATAATAATGTGTTTTTGGTCACCTCGTTTCCCTAAATGGGATGGGGGGAGATCATACACATAAAGTTAGATTTGCTAAAAATAAACTAATCTAAGAACTTTGAAACTAGTTAAAAAACAAGGAACCAAAAAAAAAAAAAAAATCTCTTAAGATTTTTAATATAAAGTGAATGTTTATTTTAAATCACCAAATTAGGTGTGAATGAAGTTTAGACCCCTTGGCCTTGTTTGCTCTTGTAAAATTGAAATGTAAAATGACAAGTTATGTTAGGCCAATTTAAATCACTAAGACCAAAGTTGTATATAACTTTATAAGTGTTTAAACATCCTATTCTACACTTAGGTTCCTATAAAAATATTAGGGGATTCTCTTGTATTTACGAAAAAATCCAACAACTAAACAACTTTTCATTTCAACTCTTAGGTCTTGGTTACATAGAGTGAAGTCACTGATTCTGCAATAGAGTAAAGTCATCGATTCTACAACAGAGTGAAGTCATCAATTTCTAGAAAGCCATTGATTTCTTATGGAACATAACAGATAGAAATAAGTACCTAGAAAATTTGTTAAATAGGTGAAAAATTATCAATTAGTCCATATAAAGTCACCAATTATAACTTAAAAGTAGGCAAAGTCAATGAAATCATGAGAAAATATACCTGGCAAAGCCATCGATATGCATGCTTAAAGTTATTATTTGCATTTTTTAATGTTGTCATTTACATAGAGGTCAATTTAACATAGGTCAATGTTGCCAATTTCACTGCAAATCAATGTCATCATTTCTAGCAAAGTCACTAATTTCTATAAAATAAATGATCACAAAATAGAGGACATAGTAGCTGAAGTCATCGCTTAGTGACAATATAAAATGACAAGAATTTTAAGCATAAAATTCAAAACTTAAATTTATGAGTGATCTTTTTATTATTTTTTAAAGTTCCACATCATTCATCTTATCCATATGGGGTGCATGGTCCCACCGGGCATGCCATTATGTAACTTTAGGAATCTGAAGAGCAACAAATTCATTATAATTAGTTTCTTGCTAGTGAATCAAATGATAATTCAAATATAAAAATGAAATGGAAAATAAATCACTCTTGCCTAAGTACTAGATTGAGCTTAAAATAATGAATAAACTATAAATAAGAGATAAAAACATACAGCAATGTTACCTCCCTTATCAAAATTACTGTTCACTTGTTGGCATAGAATATGTTCTTACTTAGATTTTGGCATTAGAGGATTTTATAAATGCATTCTCCATCTTGGTAACACTTCTCTACAGACACATGTGGCTTTCATTTGCTTGGCTTGGCTTGGAGTGAAGCTTCTTGATATCAATTTGGCATTATAACATTACTTTGAGGGTTTCCTAAAGGCAAACCTATAAAATAACCTTTTACACAAAATATTCCTTGGGTAAAGTGAAGGAACTTATATTTATAGGTCTCAATACTAACTCTAACCCTAGGGAGGTTAGGTTGAATTCTAACTTTGGGTTGAGTGTAAAATAACATAAGTTGAGTTAGGTAACCCTGGGTTGGTTCGAAGCAATCATGAAGGTGTGACAACTCATTTTAGATATTTATGATCTATGAAAACTCATAGAAGTTATTTATGAGGTTATGACTCACTCTTTCTTAAATTTTAAGAATTAATAAAACATTTTATTATCTCCCTTGACTTTGACCTCATATTTCTTGAAAAAAATATTTTTTACATAAATGTAATTCTCTAATTCAACTTGAATTTTTTACTTAAGAAAGATAATTGAGATTGGTTTTTTAATTAATATTGATTAGGGTTTTTGGATTTTATGAATTATTTTAAATGTTTTTGCATTAAAATATCAATGGGCCAAGAATGTCAAATTACTAGGTCACAATTTGACTAGGTTTGAATCCAAACTAGGTTATCAGTGCATACAGGGTAATACCCCAAATAAGTAAGCCTCGACATGTTTATGGGAAATTAAATCCCATGCATGAATGAATTTGGGCATCTAGCATGATTTATAAGCTTAAATTGCATTGTTTGCTATAAATTGATTTGAATCCTAGTTTAGACACAAAAGTGAACAAAATTGAGTATCTACAGATATAAAGGGACACTCAATCAACTTATTACTTCACTTAGAAATTCAATTCAGAGTATTTCTTACACAAGTGCACATTGAGAAAAATTACCCTATTCTTCCCAATTCATGTTCCAAACACCTCAAGCAGTCCTTAGCTAAGTCTCAAGTTTATTTTTTTCAACCCTATTCAAGCATGATCAAGTATTAAAGATCATTTTATATGCATTCATATAGTCAAATGATCACTATTTCATAAAGCAATCTAGGTTGGAGAAATACATTGGGATTATTTACTTCATTGTAATATTGGATATGTAAAAGTGTTTTGTCAATGTGGGGGTGATTGGGGTCAACTCATCCCAACTACACTTCTCGTTTACATATTTACAAATCACTCAATCATTATATTCCCTAATAAGTCTTATAAATATAAGAATCTATCGATAGGCCTTTCACACACTTTTGAAATGAAAATAACCACATACAGACCTACCTTCAATTGTCTCATGTGACTATGCCCTAAATTAAAGTTTTTTGAAAAAGGAAACAATCAGTAGACAATGCAAATAGTGGTACATGTTCTTATCCCTATCCAACATTCCCATCTTTATATAGTTTTGGATCCAACCTCTAGGTAGATTTTGGGTTTGGTCATTTTTTCCAGTTCTTGATTTATTTTAGTAAACACATTCAATTAGATGAATCAAAAAACTAGTTTCATCCTTCATTTTCATAGTTTAGAATTGTTATCAATTGTTTCATTTCATCTATTTAAGTTATTTATGTTAAATCTATTGTTTATAAGTGCATTTACAACAACCTGCTTTATTCCACTTTATTTATCAAAATTAAGGTTAATTATCAAAATTAATACAATTCAAGATAAAAAGAAATGGCGAACCCAACATGAACCCATTTATTAATTTAATTGTTTCAAACCTTATGTTATTGTTATGGTTCCTACCTTATAGGGTTATAAAAATTTCTCCATTTTAGTTTTTCCTATTGTTTTCAAATATTTTTCACATGTTATCATTTAAAATATCCTTCCTTGTAGGAATTTGCATTTCATATTTTTGTTTTTTATTTTTCCTAAAGTACATAGCTATATGGGATAAGCACTATTTTCTTCAATATTTTTACAAAATAAAATCACAATATTAGATGCAAATATCATTAATGAAAAATTTTGTAAAATCAAGGATAGCATATGAAAAAGATCACTCGTATATTCTTAATGATATAAATATTACGCATAAGCAACCTCAAATGACATTGGATCCTCATTTTTAAAATATTCAATTAGAATTGTTCTTAATTAAAACTAGACCACACATGACATGTATGACACCTGTCAATTATCCTCCTAGACTTCAAGTTTCTAATAATTATCATCATGTTCCCATTATTAACCTACATAAAATATTGGATCCTATGGATGATGATATTAATGACCAATGAGGTAGGCCATCACACCATGGAAGTAGTTAACAAGATCTTACTCAACCCCATCCTCCTCTAATAAGACAAGTAAATCAATCCCAAGGGTACAATATTATAGATCAATTAAATAATTCTCATTTAAAAATTCCAATTTTGGACTTAATAAATAGGTCATTATTTTATACAAATATACTTTATGTGTAATTAAGGTACAATAGTATTCTTGGTGATACCAACTTGCTAATTTTGATTCAATCATCAATGCTTTTAAGGATATCAAAATAATGATTACTTTTGAAAATGAAGTATTTCCCATACAAGATATAATCATGTAAAATATATTATTGTTAATTAAGTTAAAACACAAAATAAAGGGATTAAAGAAGTATTTATTGATTTTGGATCAAGATCAAACATTTGTAGTATTAATTTATTACAATGATTAAGAATTATCATTGGTAATATTAAACAAATAGATCAAACTATCAAAAGATCTGATGATTGTTCAAGATAAGTTTTAGGATTGATCACATTAGATATAACATTATTACTAAAAATATTGTCTACTTTATTTCAAGTTATTCCTAATCAGTTGCATTTCAATTTATTGTGAAGAATACCATGGATACACATAATGGAAGCAATCCCATCCACATTGCATAAATGTATAAAATTCATGCATGAGGGATATTCCTATGAATTTCCTATAGATGATATCTCATTTCAATATTATAGAATTCAAACATCTCAATCAAAACTGGATGATCTAGTCATTATCCCACCCTCTGAAATTATTCATTGGGATACAAAATTCATAGATGAAATTATATAGTTAAGTACTACCAATAAGTAATTACATCAATAAAAATCAAACTAGGATCACCAAGGAATATATCAAACACAAAAATAACTTGAAAAATCACAAAGAGAAATAGAAAAGGTGCAAAAGGCAAAAACATCCACAATTGGAATAATAATGTATCCAAAAAAATCATCAAGATAGAGAAAAATAATAAGAAACTCTACCTAATCTTAGTTTACTAGTTAATTTATAAATGCTAGATGGTCATGTTTTTTATTGTTATGATAGAGATGATGATGAATCCAACCTAATTAATATGATAGATGATCAAATATATAAGTTAAAACTTCAATCCTTTAGATGACTATTTATGTCATACTTTATTTACACCTATTTCTCCAAGAGTTTATCATTCTGATTCAAATCAAATTAATTTAAATCACTTAGATTCAAAAGGTAAGAAAATCTTGGGTAGTCCTAAAGAGGATAATGTGGGAAATTATTAAAATGATAGGTCTTATATGGAATTTTAAAATAACTTAGTCAATAATGTGAAGATAATAAATACAAAGGTTTTACATTTATTACAAATCATGACTCATAAAAATATACCCACAATAATTTTGCATATTTTATTATAAAATAAGCTCATAACATTACCTACTACTAGACATCAATCAACAACACATATTTTAAATACATAAGATAAATCATTTTTTTTATTATCATAAAATCACAAGGCATGATACCAATCTTTACAAGATATTGAAATAAAAAATTCAAAATTATAAGCATTATGATAATATTAGAATAATGCAGAATTAAAAAACTTCTCCTACTACAGAGATTCTAGTTGTACCAAGAAAAAAATATTATCTTCAAAGCAATTTAATCATCACAATATATGTGAAAGGAGAATATTTCAAGCATAATTATAGTTATCCTACTCAAAAATAATTTTTTTATAGTATAAGGGGATTGTCACAAATTGGGTACAATATTAATGATTTATATTACAATGCACACTAGAAGGAATCCCTTGGATACATCTTATACCTAGTTTCTTGCAGAACCAAAATTTAGAAGAACAAACGTGTGTATTATACCTCAAATAAATCAACAACCATTTACGTTGGGAAGATTATGGTTATAGTAAATGCAAGCTAAAATATATTTTAATCAACAAGGCATTACAGTTTTACATGAATGAAAAATAATTAAAATACATGTTGTTAATAATGACCATGATAATTATTGAGAAGAAGAGCATGCTATGTATTGATATAAATATAATAACTTAAACAATTATGAGGATGGTTTACTAGATGAATGTTAACTTAAATTAATCTAATTATTCAAAATCATTCATATAAATCAAAAAGTAAAATAAAAATATGATTACACATATATTTTGGTATATTGCATCCCGTCCTTATATTTTCTTGCATATGTGATTGATTGATCAATTCTTATAAACCCTAGGTTGTTGCTAATTTTTTGGCATTTTGGCCCTTTTATTTCATTTTATAGATCTGAAAAACTTAAAACAATGATCTATGTTTCCAAACAATTTCATTTATCTCTATACTATAATAGTATGCACTCACATTTTGTCATTCTTCCTCTAGTACATAATCACCCAACCAAGATATAATCATTTAGCATTACTATCCCAGTTGGTCAATCTTGTCTTTAGCCATTTTTTCCCAAAAATCATATTTATACACATAGCCTTAATTCTTCCAATTTTCATATTGATCATCAATTTTAGTATGAAAATTATTATTTTTCATTAAAATATTTATTTTTCAAAGTTATATAGTTCACACATCCAACATCTTTCAACAAGTGTACATTTGATGAAATGAGAATGTAAAACCAGGTCTATGCGTACATTTTTAGTCTCATACAAATTTCTATATATTAAAATTCATTTCTTTATGGAGGAATCTTGCTCAATTTTGGCAATTTAAACCTTTTATAGTGAATATTTACCCTTCAAACATGTGAAAATTTAATATCTTTCCAAATTCTTCCATTTTTGACACCTTGTTTCATAGTAGTTTATGGTATTGCTAGTTTTAATATTGAAAACATATAAAAATAATAATATATGTCAAAAAGGAAAAAACATTAAACTGTTCTAAAAAAATAAAAAATAGGACTTGAGCATGATTATAAATATAATTTACATCTATGAAATATGTTATTTATCTCATTATTTCTAGATAGAATATTATTTCTATATCACATGCATTTCACTAGAATTCATGAGTGTTGTGAAGGACAGACAAACTTTTATAAGGAATAGGATATTGGAATTTCCTCTACCCATTAGTGTTGTTAAGTTGGGAGAATATTATATATAGGTGAAAATATACATGTGATATAATTATATTATTACTATATTATTGAGCTTTATACTATTTACAAATGTTTAGCTAACATTTTTATCTTACATAATGTTCATAAATATGTTATTTTCTAGGATATAATCACAATACATATGCATAGTGTATAATAGCTTTCTAATTATATGTTCCATTTATGTTTATTATTTTTTAATAGTATATTGCATCTTGTTTATCTATTATTTTAGCCCTTGGCCCTTGTATGCAAACACTTGATTGGTGCATCATTATGAGATCTTGTGGGTGTGTGTGTGTGTGGCATTTGAATATGTCCTTTAGTTTATCCCTTGGACCTTTGCATGTATGTAATTTGAACATTTACCTTATTTTTAACATTATTAATTTCTATTATGTGTGAAATATCCCACTTTAAAAGATTTGAACATGTCCTTTGTATGTGGTCCTTGGCCTTTTCTATGAAATTACTATCATTGTGCTTGTTGTGTATGTTTTTATCGAGACTGTTGAGTTTAATAAGTTCCTTGATCTATATCATAAACTCCTAAATTTTTAACCCTTTTCAAAATATTACATTGGTGGGGTTATCCTAATTATCTTGGAGTAATATATTCTAAAATTTGGCCAATTAAATGAGTTTAGATTTATAATATTCTAATAAATATGTTGAATATGAGAATATGTTAAATATATGAAGTAAAACACTAAAACATTAATTTGAATGTAGAAACAAAAATGATAAATAATAATTATCTTATTTGATAATGTGCAAGTAGATCTAGAAAATTTAAGTGTAGTAGGAGATAGGTTGATGCTCCATTATGATTTTTCAGATTCTATAATTTAGTTCTTTGCGAGCCTATACACTACCATCAAGATTTGGATACTAGTGTCAATGATTATGTCTTATTTTCAATTATTTTGTTTGATACATAATATAATTAATTTTATGTAATGATGAAATCCATATGTTAGGGTTCATTTTTTCATTATAAATTCTCTATTTAGATCATGCACAAAGGTTATGAATACTAATATTTTATTCAGAACCCTATATCCTCCAACTTGTCATGTAACCTTTAAAAACATGGGTAAGTGGGATCAATTAAATTTTATCTAACCTCAAAAACCCATATCTCAATAAGCATTGCATACATTTCCATATACTCTGAAGAGGGCCTCATACCGATGTAGTTCTCCCATTTATGTGGGCTTATATGTGAATAATTATGTAATATGATATATGCTAGTACATGTAGTGATATATATTGTGACATGAAAAATAATTATTTTGGGATTATATTTGAATTATTTAGACCTATAATAAGACTAATCCTTTGAGTAATTTATAAATAGGGAAGAATAAGGTAGTATAGTTTAGTTGTGCAAATGATTTCCATTAATGTAGAGTGAGATTCATTGATATTACTTGGTGTCTTATGAATGATATTTTACATGTATTTATATCACATATTTTTAAATTATCTCATGTTAGGGTTAAATCAATGTCTTAGGCTAACCCATACATGTCATAAAAAATTCAAAATTGATTATTTAGAAGGCAAGGACACTAGAGTTAGAGTTTAGACACTAGCATCGATGTTAGTGTCCTAATATGAAAGGTAGTGTCTTGAAATATGGAAATTTTTTGAGGATATATAACTATATAATAAGGATATGTTATGGGTGAAATGTCTATTGGATCATTAGAATATCAGGTTTGAACTCATGGTGAGATGGCAAACACAAGCCTTTATGCAGCGAGGTCCTAAACTGAAGGGTGGAGACATGATTAGTATTACTCAAGTGTAAAATAATAGAATATAATGTAAAATAATATTTTATTAACTAAATTTTATATATATTTAATCTATTAATGCATAAGGATGACATTATTAGGTTTAAAGAAATGAAATGTGTACCATGGTGTGTATAACACACCTTGATTTTTCTTGAGCCCTATTTGAATTTGTTTTTTGTGAATTACCTATAACCAATAACATTATCTAGTGTAATTGATGCATATAATTTTAAATTGAACAATTAAAATTATTTAAATTAAAGAGATCAAGGAATGAATACACATGTGTGTTGATGTAACCATGTTTCCCCTTGGTACTTTCATTAAGTGATGATGCTTCATTATTGAAGTATTGGAGAGAAAGGTTCACAAATAAAACTTGGATATGTGAATATGAAAATTTAAGGTTGATCATACCCCAAATATGGTTCAAGGGTGAGTCGTACCAAGGCCATTGAGAGTACTTAATCTCAATTTCACAACTAAGGTGTAAACATAATCTAGCCAATCTCACCCAAATCAAATGGTGTAACCATATCAATCTATAAAAGGTAAGTAGTGCATATGTTCATCAAAGTTTATGAATATTTACCTCAATATTCAATGGAGATAACTACTTTAGATAGGTAAATCTCAATTGGTGTGTCTTGGAAAGGTCTGTGTTTCAATGTATGGTGAGGAAAGGAATGAACCTTATTCATGTCCCTCATCAAATTTGTTATAAATGGTGTATAATATGAATATGTACATAATTTGTATGTGTATTTGTAATTTGATTAATTTTCATGTCATATGGACCTATAATGTGTCTCATAATGAACTATATTTCAAAATGTCACATCTACTCTATAAATTATGTATAATATCTTTAACAAATCTGGAAAACTTTGTCCCAAACCTATGAAATTGGTGCCAAATGCATAATATTCTGACCCAAATGTATACCTAAATCATGTAATTTGTATTAAATTCTACCAAATTTTCCTTCTATATTTATATGGACTCATGTCTGTATGACATTTCCCAACCAATATGCCCCCCCCCCCCAATTTTGAGGTGAGGGGAGTAAAAATTCCTAGTCACCTTATCTAAAAATTATAAGATAACCATGCCATGTATGTATCAATAATGTATTGAATAACCATATAGTGTTATAATTTCTAAGTGGATGTATCAATGATGCTCTTAGTAACCAATCCAATAATCCCTATGATGCATGATATAGATCATGGTAACATCTAGGAGTAACAATCACAATCTCAATAAACAATCAATCACACACACAATAGCACTCAATGTCAAGCAAAAGGGGGTTTAAGGAGACCAAAAAAATGGGCACAGTCAAATTTTATACACTCAATGGGAGGATATGGTCAAATTTCCATACATCAAAGAAAAAACATTTAGGGAAATGTGACCAAAAAATAAGGAACATTTTAAAATGTTCCACAATAAAAATAAGGAATAAAAAAGTACACTTAAGTAATCCATGTGATTATATGAATAATTAAAATATAAGCAACAAACATAATTATATCATACTAGTTCCTACATTTATGTGTTATCAAAATTTCTTGTAGCATAACATATCTGGCATACTATGTAATATGTAAGCATGATCATAGATGTGTAAGATTTAGTGTATGAGGTCAACATGATAATGTAAAGTGATAATAAAACAATCTAACCTACATCAATCATGATCAATGAGTGTCATGTGGGTAGAGGAAAGGTCCAACATTTGTATGCTCATGTATCAAATATCTAGTGTATGCCTTTATCACACTTAAATACCCATGAAACATATGTGTGTATAAAAATGAAATGATATGATATATACTAATATAAAGTAAACCACATATATTCAAAAACTAGTAAATATGTGAATGTTGAATATTTTTATATTTTTGATTTATTTGAATGTTTTTTTTTATTTTTATTGAATTTTTGAATATTTTAATATAGGAATGATAAGGATAACTGATGATCCCATCTAAGGTATGCTCATAGGGTGATCTAGGATTATGATGGGGTAAAATAAACTATTTATGGTACCATGGATCATGTATATGTGTTAAATCAAGAACTATAAAATCTAAGATACTCTGCCTATACCTCATAGGACTCTGTCACTGTGAAGTAGTATGAGAAGTTATAATGGTTCATGGAACACATTACTTAGTTATCTATGAATTTCTTAGGTGAAACTATAATTGTGGGTATTTTTACCTTCTCTTAAACACGTTGATAAACTCTTAGCAACAAGTTAGGCCATGCAAGTATAAATGAGGGCTCTATTAATTATAGTATGTATCTATGATGCAAGGACACCTCTCAAGTATCAGTCACTTAGGAAATGATATTTATTTTTTATTATTGTTTCACTCAAGATTAACCTTAATAGGTTTAATAATTATTTGTCTTGGAATTAACTTATCTTGTTATATTGTATTCTCATACTAAATCCCTAAAACTATGATTGCCCTATTGTCATGAATATACTTGAGACATATATGCACTATGGAGGGTACTGTGTAGAGCAATGGAATACAAGGTTGTCCCAACAACACATCAAAGACTCATGTATGTGTTATAACTAAAACTATTTTGGACACGTGTTGGACTAGCCTTTAAAGGTAAATGAATTTCACCAATAATATGTACTTTCCCATTGAATGATTTTACTATTTTGGTCGAAGGGTATAAATCATCATGTGTATATCCCAAATTTGTAAGTGATTTCATGGTACATACATTCTCACTAAAACCATTATCAACCATAAAACTACTTAAAGTATGATGATCAATATGTGATCTAATAAATAATGAGTGGATATTTGAAAGATTTCGAGCCAAATTTTTTTAACTTTCAATTACAATCAGCAGAGCAATACACAGTCATTAGGATTAGCCTTAAACCAAATGATAACTAAAGCAACTCTAACCAGAATGTACACCAGGATTCCGAGGAGGCCAAGGTGTGAGCATTGGTCAGAGGAACTGAATACACAAATAGAGCTGGAAGGAACTCTAACCAAGAATGGGGCTGATGATGGCAAGCATATGGTTAGAGGATCTTCTACTACTACAAGTACTAAAATAAATTCAACACCAAGTATGTGCTACCCAGTCTAGTATGGAATGAGGTGACCATATAGTGGAGTACTAAGAATTATAATGATTTAAAGAAACTTAACACCAAGTATGTGCTACCCAATCTAGTATGGAGTGAGGTGACCATTTGGTGGAGCGCTACAAAGTACTGAAATAAACAAGAATGCTAAAATACTCAACGTCAAGAATGTGCTTTCCAAACCAAAAGGGAGTGGAAGCTACCATATGACAGAGATGCAAAGTATTACAATGCAATTTCAGAATATAAGATCAGCATTACAAATCATGATTAAGCAAGATTAAGAACTGCTATCAGTACTACTGCCAGCTTACAATATGATCAAGAATTAACCTGCCAAGAGCATAGCATTAGAACCATTCAAAGAGCATTGTAACAGATCATTTTCCTTACTTAATGGAAATGCCGAAACTAATTTATTCTCTCAAAAGACTGATTCAAGATTCTGGTATGTCTAATTCTGCACTTTTAAATGTAAACCCAGCAACCTAAAATCACACTAAAATGGACATATCCCTCACACAATTCATCTAAAAGACATGAAACGAAGCACAAAAGACCCTAATGATGAAGGTGCCCAAGATTGGAACACAAAATAGACCTAAAAGTTCCTCTATAATTTTTGCATTGATCCTAATGTCCACATAACAAGTACAGTCCAATAAGAGGGGTGATTTGCTTTTAAAAATCACAGCAGTCATCAAAAATTCCATAATTTACAGAAAAGGGGCACCCAATACCAACAAAGAGGATTAGCCAATACCCACAATGAAATTTTTTGTTTTTTTAATTACGAACAAAACACAGCCTGTTGTAATGAATATGAAAAACCTGAATTCCTCATGAATTGATCTATTAAACACACATTGATTACAAAGCACAAATCCTGCATACAAACAATCAAACTACACTATCTCACCACTAGTTGTTATCTTTCAAGCGAAAAGCAATGCCAAGCTAGGAGGCTTTCATTCCTCAAAGCAATCCCAAAGCCAATCTGGCAGCATGACATTCCTATAGCTAAGATGATCCAAGTGAGGACCAAAGGCTTCCTTTTATAATTTCCATTTGACCTTTCTAGAAACCCTATCCTCCAATAGGTGGCATCCAACTTAAGCTTGGATTAAATATTCAATAATAATTATAATTAATTCTTTTAATGAGGTGCCCACCCCATAAAGAACATCTTTTTAAAACAACTTAAAGTTGTTAAACCTAGGCACCAAGGTCCAATTTAAATAATAATATATACTTTGTGGACTTTAAATGGAAGCCAAGATGATGTCAGAAATTGAAGATCAATAGCTCGTTGGAAAGGTCTTGAAGAGATGAATCCAACCCCATTTTCAAAATTTTGATTCGACACTGAACCTGAACTTACTAAAAGTAGAAAGTCCCTGAAAGTGCTCTGTGTGCCAAGTAAAACATATCACCGTGAAGCTTTTAGAAAACCCAGAAGGAATCTGCAATCCAAGTTCAACATTTCCAAGTGCAAGCTCTGTAAAAAGATGAAAACGTCCTCTAAGAAGTTTGGAAACCCTGATTCGAGATTCTGCTTAACCTACGAGTTCCCAAAAATAGGCTAAATCCAAAAGAAGAGCGTAGGACTAAATTGGGGACATTACAGTCTACCCTTCCCAACATTGCTTGTCCTCAAGCAATGCCACCACAACTCTAGAAAAACTCAAACTACACCAAACCAAACCAAGTACAATCCTAGGGTCCCATATCTGTCTGAAGGAGGACCCACCATCCTGATGTTGCACTACTCTGATCACAATAGTGAAACCATAGTGGCCAAAATGCTTTGTGTCAGCAAAATCAATAATGCCATTATCTATCACAAACCTAGGCATTGGAAAAAATAGTCTACTCAACTCAAAATTGTAATCCTCGGCATATCTCCCCAAGGTATCCAACACAGCCAAAACTGCAAATGTGACCTCTCCAAATCTTCTTGCAAAGAGGAAAGTAATCCTTTGCAAGAGCTCATCAAACTCAAACTCATGACTCCACATGAATGTACTATGCCTCCCTTGAATTTTTTTGATGCAACCATGAGGATTTCTGAAAACTACAGTTCCCACTCCAAGAGCCTCAAAATGGTGAACCAAGGCATGTGAAAGATTGTTGTTTGAAACCCACACTAAGAGTAAATTGTCAATGTTTACATCACAAACCTTCAAAAGATGAATTTGGAGAGTAGAAAAGGTGTCAAGGAACAAATAATTGTTGTTGATCAAGGCTGGGACCAACGTAGTGCAATCTGATTCTAGAGTCCTACACAAGGAAAAATAGCAACACCAATCAAATTCCCAAATGTGAGCTTGTGAGATGAGCATTGAGTTACAAGTTGACAACTCCAAGGTGGTTGGAAAATAAACTAGAGCAATGTCCAATTGAAAATTACCACCTTTTTGGCAAGAAGTGAAGAACCAGTTCTCCTAAATGAGAGTAACTCCCCATGTAAGGTGGCTGGTCTATCTCCAACCAACAAACTCATATCTCAAAATCTGCCTTTGTCTAAGCCGATAATCACTCCCATGAGCAACCATCAATTTATCTCTCCAACCGATACTCAAAATTTATCTTCAATCGATTGGTTGATGAACAAATGGGTCCATCAAGTGGTTGGTAAAGAAAAGAACATCACCCAAAGGTCTGAAAATTTGATCATTGTCCCACCAAAAATTATTCTTTCCACAATCCATAAATTCCATCAACCCAAATTGAGAATCCCAAGCACGGATACCCAACTAAATTTGATTTTCAACACAATGCAAATAAAGCTCAATGCGTACCCAAGTGCTAGTGAGAACCAAGTGCATTATCATGAAACTGGTGTGCCCTCTAGTGAATCTTTAAAGCTTAAACATGGAAGCTTCAACAACATTGGAGTATGAAACATAGAATGACTTCAAATTTAACTCCCAAAGCTGACTAGTATGAGCCCAAACATCATTCCACCCAAGGAATGGATCATCAATAGTGCAAACACCAAGCTCAGGTCCACCTTTCTCCCATTGATTATGAGTAGTAGGTCTAAAAACTTCACTCCTTGCTGCTGTAATGAACTTACCAGCAGCTATCACAACTTGTCTCATCAACACCTTGATGTCATAGATGTTGAAAATACCTTACTTTGACACTTCCCATATGGACTCTTCATCCTCAAACCCACTCATGCATTCATTACTAATCAACAAACTTGGCATATTCTCATGGAGTGATAACAAAGCACCATTAGCCAGAGATTTATACTCGACCTCTTGCTTGGTTTCTTCCCTACATGACTCTTTTTGCAAATCAAAGAGAGGATTGTCATAAACTTGGAAGCCCTCCTTTCCATCTTGCTAATCCAAATCTGAACTTGTAAATTCAATCTTTCTTATGAAACCTTCAAGGTTAAACTCCTCTTGAAGACTATCAAGCTCACCTATTACTTGCTTGATTTCTTTGACATTATATGCATTCTCTTGCTACTTAGAAAGTTTGAAATCAGCAAACTGGTCTTCAACCTCCATTAGAGCCAACTGAGTTTCTTTCAATTTGTCCCTTGTTGATTCGAGCTCCAGAGTGAGCTCATCAACTACACTCTCCTTTTCTTGGAAAGCACAAATGGTCTTCTTTACAACTTCAAAGGCATGATCTCTATCTCCAATCAAGTGCATGTACTCAGATTTCAATGTCTCCAATGAGTCTCTGATAAGTTGCAAATTGGGAAGAGCAACTTCATCTTTCACTCCTCTTTGTCTCTCTTTAAGCTGAGTCTTCCAGTAAAGCTCTTCAACCAAGCTATATGTGCCATCAAATAGGGATAGAGCTTGCACTTCCTTGTTAACAGACACCTTGAATTGATCTTCTCGCTCATAAGAATGTGAAGATGGTGAATTGCTGATAGGCTACAATTGAAAATTAGAACTTTGTTTCTTGCCTTTGCTGCCCTCAAAGTTGCTCCAACCTTCTTGTCTTTCATCCTCAACTAACGGAGAATGCTTAGTGTCATGGAGAGGAACATACTCCACATTTTCTTTGACTTTAAGCTTGCCATCAACTTCTTGAATTGGTGAATCATCTGTGTGTTCTAAAACCACTTTAAACGTTTCTTCTTCAAGAGCCATGAGGTCTTCTAGCTCTTCATCCACCTCACCGTCTTCTTGTTCAAAGGCTATGGCAGCCCCTAATTTGAATGAAGAACCATTGAATGTCATTCTGAACATTTTGGAAGTAATAACATCCCCCTTGGTGGCTGCAACCAACTTGAAGGGATCACCATGGAGCTTTTTAGAGTAAGCTTCTTTATCAAAAACAACTTCTCCTTCTACCTCCTCATAACTTGCAATGCAAACAATATTTTGGTCTTCATCGGGATCGAAGGGAAACTTATCCCACACAAGTTCTTTGTCATATCTTGAAGCCAACACACCTAGATCCCACATGCTAATAGTTTGATTGAAATGGTCAGGAGAAATATTCTTATCATGCTCTTCTTGTAGTGATGACTCTTTGAACAAGTCAACTCCCAAATCACTTAAGCTGACATTTTCAAAAACATTTCTTTCTAAAGGTTTGGTTTGCTAGTCGAACCCAATGTTGCCATCATAATGAAATGAAGAATATTCAATGCTTGATGTTTTGTAAACTTCTTGGGAAGTTGGGACAGCAATAAGAGGAAAATCCTTCATTACCAAATCTTCAACATGACCTTGTATGAGCTCTTTGAAATCATCTCCACTAATCTTCTCTTCATCACGATCTAACTTCTTCAAAAGTGGCTTTAATTTTTCCTCACATTGATTAAACAATTCCTTGATCAGCATAGAAGTAATAGGAGAATCCTTTTCTTCACACTCATAAGTGTCCAAGAGGAGAGATTGGACATTTGGTGGAATTTCATCTAACTCATTAATGGTGAGAATAAGGATTTTCTTCACAGCTACAATAACATCCTCTTCTTGTTCGCTCCAAGTGGATATGAAGAGGTAATGGAACAAGTGATAAATCTGATCATGCATTTCTAAGGCGAATAGCAAGTTACTTACCCAGAGATCTAAAAATGTCTTTAAGATAGCAACCCTTCTAGCAAATAGATTGCTTCCAGTTTCATCAAGATCTTGGAAACTTTCTACAATCATATTCAGAATGATTTTCATGGTTTCATCATCATAGGGTGTCATGGGGACCATCATTCTCATCAACTCCATGAAGCAAGAAGAAATCAGTAGCTTGATTTCTTTATTTGGATGTCCCAACCAATAGGGCTAAACTAAAAGGTGAACTGCAAGTGACAATGTCAATTACATCCATTCAGAAGGTGACTGCTCCACCTGTCTCAAACATTGTTCCAATATTTGAAGATTATTCTTTTCATCTTCCCTTGACTTACATTCTTTGCCAAGTCTTTTTTCGATCTCAAAAAGTGTTTGTTCCAACTTTATCTCTTCTCTGTTAGCCATGTTTAACTACCACTTCTAAACTGAGCTGAACTCTGTTCTAACCTCTGGTGTAGAAATTGATTTCTCTATCATTCAACTATCAACTAAACCTTGTTGGGCATAGGATGGCAAGATCTTGGCTCTGATACCACTAAAATATTCCAAGCCAATTTTTTTGAAATTTCAATTACAATTAGCAGAGCAATACACAGTTGTTAGGATTAGCATTAAACCAAATGATAATTGAAGCAACTCTAACCAAAATGTACACCAAAATTCTGAGGAGGCCAAGGTGTGAGCATTGGTCAGAGGATTTGAATGCAAAATAGAGTTGGAAGGAACTCTAACCAAGAATGGCATCGATGATGGCGAGCATATGGTTAGAGAATCTTCTACTACTACAAGTATTGAAAGAAACTCAACACCAAGTATGTGCTACCCAGTCCAGTATGGAGTGAGGTGATCATATGGTGGAGTACTAAGAATTACAATGCTTTAAAGAAACTCAACACCAAGTATGTGCTACCCAATACAGTATGGAGTGAGGCAACCATTTGGTAGAGCGCTATGAAGTTCTGAAATAAATAAGAATGTTGAAATACTCAATGTCAAGAATGTGCTTTCCAACCAAAATGGATTAGAAGCTACCATATGACGGAGATGCAAAGTATTACAATGTAGTTTCAGAATATAAGATCAGCATTACAAATCATGATTAAGCAAGATTAAGAACTGCTATCAGTACTAATGCCAGCTTACAATATGATCAAGAATTAACCTGCCAAGAGCATAGCATTAGAACCATTCAAAGAGAATTGTAATAGAGCATTTTCCTTGCTTAATGGAAATATCAAAACTGGTTTCTTCTCTCAAAAGACTCATTCAAGATTCTGGGCTATCCAATTTTGCACTTTTAAATGTAAACCCAGCAACCTGAAATCACACTAAAATGGACATATCCCTCACACAACTCATCTAAAAGACATGAAACAAAGCACAAAAGACCCTAATGATGAAGGCGCCCAAGATTGGAACACAAAATAGACCCAAAAGTTCCTATATAATTTTTACATAGATCCCAATGTCCACATAGCAAGTACACTCCAGCAAGAGGGGTGATTTGCTTTTAAAAATCACAGCAGTCATTAAAAATTCCACAATTTACAGAAAAGGGGCACCCAATACCAACAAAGAGGATTAGCCAATACCCACAATGAAATTTTTTGTTTTTTTATTTACAAACAAAACATAGCCTATTGTAATGAATATGAAAAACCTGAATTCCTCATGAATTGATCTATTAAACACACACTGATTACAAAGCACAAATCCTGCATACAAACAATCAAACTACACTATCTCACCACTAGTCGCTATCTTTCAAGTGAGAAGCAATGCCAAGCTAGGAGGCTTTCATTCCTTGAAGCAATCCCAAAGCCAATCTGGTAGCATAACATTCCTATAGCTAAGATGATCCAAGTGAGGACCAAAGGCTTCCATTTATAATTTCCGTTTGACCCTTATAGAAACCCTATCCTCAAATAGGTGGCATCCAACTTAAGCTTGGATTAAATATTCAATAAGAATTATAATTAATTCTTTTAATGAGGTGCCCACCCCATAAAGAAAATCTTTTTAAAACAACCTAAAGTTGTTAAACCTAGGCACCAAGGTCTAATTTAAATAATAATATATACTTTGCGAACTTTAAAATGGAAGCCAAGATGATGTCAGAAATCGAAGATCTATAGCTCGTTGGAAAGGTCTTGACGAGAGGAATCCAACCCCATTTTCAAAATTCTAATCCGAAACTAAACATGAACTTACTAAAAATAGAAAGTCCCTGAAAGTGCTTTGTGTGCCAAGTAAAACATATCACCGCGAAGCTTTTAGAAAACCTAGAAGGAATCCACAATCCAAGTTCAACATTTCCAAGTGCAAGCTCCGCAAATAGATGAAAACATCCTCCAAGAAGTTTGGAAACCCTAATTTGAGCTTCTGCTTAACCTACGAGTTCTCGAAAATAGGTTAAATCCAAAAGAAGAGCGTAGGGCTAAATTGGGGACATTACAATATTTGAGTCACGATCCTTAATTTTGTTGTCACCAAATGTAATATAAGGCCTTTAAACCATATAATTTACTATACATGCAATTGTGCCAATAATAAAATCTAATGGGTGCCCATAATGTGATGGAGGAATATGTGCATGATATTCCATTTTCACTTTTGGTGTTTCATTAAAATTATATTTTAATGGATTAGTGAATATATTCTAGTTATGATGATCACTAGGTTATGACCCTAAATCCTTTGGATGATCATTAAAGGTTATATGTTCCTTATCAGTGAGGTCTTGTATCTTGTGATTCAAATTGTAACATTTATTTATATACTTTCTAACCCATTTGTGATAGTTACAATAAGAATTTTTAGCATATCCCTTTTGGTATGGGTTGGTTCATATCAACCTCTAGGGGAAGAAGGAGAGATATGAGGTGACAATCCATAAATTTCTTAAGGAGTGGATCTGGAGACTTAAGTAATTGTGTATATTATCTCATAGGTACATTAGATAGGATGAGTTGAATATGTTATTGGGACATTGTATTAACCATTGTTATTGTTTTCTTGTTATCCTCTATATATTTTTATGTATAGCTTGGATTGATATGAAATTTAGTAGTAGATATAGTCAGTGTGTTTGTTACATACTTATTCATGTTCAATTGAATATGTTTCATTTCTTGATCTCAAACAATATGTCATAAGTCATAAAAATATTTAAACTTCTTGAAGATAATATAATCATGTACTAGGGCAAGCAATATTTTCTTAAAGATATCTTAAATATCGTTATCTTCCATTAGATTTGTCATTTTGGAAAACATTATATTATACCTCAAAACATATTCAATTATATGTTCATTAATTCATTGATTTGTCTTGGTAATTTGTGCATATGACATATTTTTAGAGATGTTGATTTAACAATATTCTTGGAAATAATATGTTAGAGGTTTGAATGATTTCGTTGATCATATTGGTATATTATAAAACCATCTCACGGCATAGTCCTTTAGGCTTCTTGGAATTAGTTTTGTCAAAATTTTATCATTGGAAGCATAATCAAGGCATGTTTCATAGAAAGATCATAGATGTTTAGGATCACCTTTTCCATAATAAAATGTGAACTTGGGAACTTAAAAAATGGTTGTAAAAGGGTGCAAAGATAACACGGGTGTAAAAGAATTATGTAATACATATTGGGAATCAATAGCTTGAGTTTATTTCAAAGATTTTTTCTCAAAATTTGTAACCTTATCTTCCAAAGCTTGAATAACTTGGAGAATCATTTGCATAGTTAACCCATTGGGATTTCAATTTTATGTTTAAGAAGTTATCAAAGGAAATTCAAACATTGCTTGAGTTTATGTAAGAAATGAAACTAGTAATTGAGTTAAATTATTGATTGTTCCCATGGAAAATGCAGTAATATATGTTTGGTCCTTAGGGAATAAAGGCTTGAAAACATATCCTGTGCACCTAATAGATGTAGGAATCATGGGGTACTCAAATGGAGGGATAATGGGATTGAATATATAGGATTAACACCTAAAAATTAACCATAACTAAATGGGGATGCATTAGCCTTAACATGTTTACCGATTTCATCTCATGTAACATATAAAAATGCATCAATTAATTTCTTATTTATATTTAGATGATTAATTAATGGCTCCTTATCTTTGGTTTTAAATGATAATTATTATTAGCATTTGCCATTTTTTTTATAAATGAAAAACAAAGATGCCAATAATAATGGAAAAAATTAAATCTTAAAAGTAATCACAACAAACTAGAATTTTAGAAGGTTGAAAATTTTAGAGAAATCTATGGTTGTGCAAGAAGACTCAGGTTAGGTTCACCAAATGTTTAACCCTTTTTTGGAATATTTAGTTATGGGGAATATCCTAATAAATTTGGAGTAAGATATTCTAAAATCAGGCTAATTAAATGAATTTATATTTATAAATTTTAGATACATATGTTAAATCTAAAAATATATGAAATATAGCAAGTAAAACACAAAAATTATAATTTGAATGTAGAAACATGAAGGATAAACAATACTTAATTTATTTTATGATGTATACGTAGATCTATAAAATGTAGGTGTTGAAGGATACAAGCTAATGTTGTAGTTGTGGCATAGAATTGCACCTTTGTGGGATAGTTCTTCAGGTTCTTTCACTCCCAACCACAACATTGGAGCAAATTCAGGCTATGGGTATCCTGTAGTGAGGTTGAACCTCCGTAGAAGGTTGGTTTCCTCTTAGTAGATCACCTAAAATAATGATTTTATTTAAAATAGGGATAGAGAGGGGGTATAGGGTAACTAAGAGAGATAAAAATGTGATTCACCAAATTTATTGACACTCACAAAGGCATTAAATAAACACTAATTCAGCATAAGATGATTTTTGATGACACAACCTCACAAACTAGCTAATTTGCATAGGTATTTCATAAACTAGGCTTGCAAAGCAATGAATGAATCAAAGAGGAATTCTAAAATTCACACCAAGGATCCATTAATGGAAAAAAAATCTCAAGTTCAAACCTACAACTAACTTGAAAACACCTAAAAATAGGCAAAAAAAAAAGGATAATGGACATGGAAGAACACTTCTTCACAAGGCCATCATGCAAAAGCTTGATAAATACAATTGAGAGGTAAGAGATAGGTTAAAAATGATCTTATTACTTCAAGAGGTCTTTCATAAAAAATTTGATAGGGATTTTCTTGTTAAATGAGAGTCTCCTTTTAAAATGGGGGAGAAATGGGAGATATAAGAGAAAAGGAGAATAAAGAGAAGAGAAGCATGCAATCAAAAATCAATAAATGAGACACAACCACTTTTATGGAGTCTCAACCACCTTTGGATCAATTATCACTAACCCTGACTCAACAAAATAACCCTCATTAGCTCCAATAGCCTTCAAGCCCTCTCATTGGCTTAGAAACACATTAAAAGATAGAAATTGTTGAGGATGATGATGTCATGATTCTCAAAGAGGAAAAGTTTCCAAAGACTTTGAAATGTATTTAATGCTTCAACTTCACTCTCCAACCACCAAGTATCTCTCTCTTGGACTTTTATGCCACCCTCCACTTGCCTTCTAGAAGATGCTTGGGAAAAAGTCAGTTGACTTAGCATAAAGTGCTTAACTGACCATGGAGGTCATCTTTTATGTTTGTCGTTTGAGGTGTTATTATATTTTCAACTTGAATTTTCTCCTCAAACCTACAATAAACTCCATGATACCTGAAAATTTCATATACCCCATTGATAGAGGTCACAAATTTGAGCCACCTTCAACTAGCTACCCCTAAAAACTACTCCTAAGGCCATTTGGCACTCTGAAGATCACTTCTAGACCTGTAAAATACTTTCAAACTTCTTTGTCATGAATATGATTGAAAAAATTAAGGTTTAAGAAACCTTCAATACCTCCATACTTCACCTTTGATATGTTCTTTACATTATTAGACGGTCACTTGAACATATTCATATGGTGTCCCTTTTGACACTCCTTTCACAATCACAACTATGCCCTTACTCCAAACCTTGAACATAGGTCCACTATATATGAAAACCAATCCCATTATTGGTTTTAATATAGTCATAATTTCAATGAAGATCCATAATAAAAACCTAAGATAGACTTCATAACCTAACTGAGCAAACCTTTGCATAGAACTGAGCTTTAATGGTGCCATATAAATTTGTAGTGTTTACTTTGGCAACATAAATCATATTTTAACCTTGACATGTCCACCTATGTGGCATCTCCTTGCCATGTTGTTTATTTAAATTTAAAATATTACCATTGTCATTTCAAATACATGTCCTCATCTCATGCCCCTTGGAAACTTGATCAAATTTACCCCATCAATCTCCTCAAGAGTCTCTTGGCCTTGACTTTTAACATTGACATTGATCTTTGATATATATCTGAGATTATGATACTTGGCATACCCATGTGCCTTCTTTAAACCTTTCTATCAATTTCCATCTAATTAATGCACTTACACCATGTGATAACCTCACCTGCAATCTGGGTTCATTGACTTATTGACCTGATTTGCACCATCAATCTCCATCTGTATTATTGAATACGCACCATCAATCTTTGATCTACATGATCAAATGTGCATCATTAATCTATTAATTCACCATAATCATGACACATGGTAGCCTTGCATTCAATCTCAAGATCCTCTTACCTTTTGACCCCAATCTTCAATGTAGATCATCGATTGAATTTATTCATAAGAATACGCACCATCAATCTTGATCCAGGGGACTTTTGAATTATTAACTCAATTGATCACCCACGTTCCATTGATCCTTGATCCAATCAAGTGAGGTTTCAACACTTGGCATCCCTGCAATCAATTCATACCTTGTTGAAGATTTTTGAATCCAAACAACTATTTTTTGTGGCTTTAATATGGCATCCCCTGGTGCATCCCACACTGCAAGATCATCTTTGAAGGCTTATATCTTGAAATAGGAAACACACTAAGATACCAAACTTACAAGGTATATTCATGGCATAAAATATATTTTTATCATGTAATCCTTTAGCTTTGATTTACTTCCCAAGTACACATATCAAATGCACAACTAAACTGATTTGTTCATTCTTACATGGTGTGCAAAGATAGTCAAGTTCATATAGGCTTGTGATAATCATCTTTCTTTCTTCATAAGGAAACTAGGAGGCATTCAAACTTTACCAAGACACCTATGAGCTTCAAAACCATCTCTATTACCTTAATAACCTACAAAGGATGAACTTCACTTGCAGTTTTAGACCTGTTTCTAGGCCTTTTCTTCAAAATATACAAATTCACCTTAAAGCTTGCTTAAAGTGTTTCAAAAGATTTAAAGTGACATGTGTGAGGTTCATGAGGTTTGTCTTTTCCTTTCACCATCAAATCACTCATTCAACCAGAACTCTACTCAACTTCTCATACCACACCAGGATCTCCCATAATACTACACTACATCATCAATTTAGGACCACAAAGGGACTAGTCATGGGGTTAGAAGGCTACTGAAGGGTTCAAAAGAGTGTCCTAATCCATCTAATAAAAAAATTGTATGTGGGCCAATTTTGGCCAATAGTTCCACTATGATTCATCAAATTCTATAAATTAAATCTTTGTCAGCATGGATACTTCTGTTGAGATCTATACACTAGGGTTGATTCTTCAATCCCATTTTCTATGATTTTATCTATTATGGTATACATTTCCTTTTCTATAATGAACAACTTACCTTGTTAGGGTTCATTATCTACTTGCAAGTCTCTATTCAAATCGTGCACACAAGTTCTAGATACTAGTCTTTTTTTCAAAACCCTGGGTCTTCTAACCTAGCATGTGACCTTGAAAAATAGGGGTCAAAATAAGTGAATTATATATGACCTAAAATACATATATATCAACAAATGTTTCATACATATCCATATAATCTGAAGAGGGCCTTAGAATAATGTAATTCTCTCTCTTATGTGGGATTGTGTGTGAATAATTATGAAATATATTATATGCTAGTGTGTGTAGTGATCTAGTTTGTAACTTAAAAAATACTTCTAATGGGTTGATATTTGAATGATTTATACCTGTAATAATATTATTCTGATGACTAATTTATTAATAGATAATAATAGGGTAGTATAACATAATTATGATAATTATTTTCAGTAGTCTTGTGTGAGCTTCCTTGATGGTTGATTGGTGTCTTATAAATGGTATTTTTATTGTATTTATACCACACTTTTTTAAATTATTTCATCTAAGTTTAAATTAATATTATAAGTTGACCGATACATTTTGAAATAATTTCAAATTTTATTCATTGTAAGGTATGGAAACTAGCGTTAGATTTTGGATACTAGCGTCAATGTTAGTGTCTTAATCTAGATGGTAGTGTCCTATAGGATGGAAAGTTTTTGAGGATTTGTAACTATATGAGTAGGTTATAAATCAGGTTTTATGTACATTATTTCCTATAGGTGATATGATACATCATAATATTTTGGTCAAACTATAGGATAAGTAATAGGCATAGTGAGATTATGAGCGTGAGCCTTTTGGCAACAAGAAATTCCTAAATGGAAGGGTTGAGCCATGATTAGTATTTATCATGTGTAAAATACTAACATATCATTTAAAATTATATTTGAGTATTTACACTAAAATAACATATGAGTTTTATTTTAAAGTTATTTGATCTTCATTGATATATTTTATATGCCTTGCCTCTTGAGTTACGTACAAAATGTAAAACATATTATGCTAATACACTTTTTCCATATGCAAAAAATTTCAATGATGACATATTTACTACAAATTTTTAAATTTAAATTTTATTTTTATATGATTGAATTTTAATTATCAATTCCTCGCCTCAAAAGGAGGGAATTTAAATGGGCTTATCATGCATTGGCTATGATGTTTTCTAATATCAAAAATTATTTTTGGCATAAATACAGTTTCAAAGGTTACAAAATATATCAAAATTAATTTATTAACACATATTATGGGGTCACATTCAATGCATATGCAGTCATTTTTCAATTTAAGAGTATAAAATCGCATAGTTTCAAAGCATAAGTTACAATGAGCATCTACAAACATTTTCATGTTCTAGATTTACAATGGGGGGCATGATACAATTTCATGTTACATTCTTCAAATTTATTTTTATATAGATATACATGGTATAATAATGGATGTACTCCATTCTATTATGATCATTAATTTCATTAAAAAGGTGGAAATTGAATCTACAAGCCATTTTCATTGGTTGATTAAGTTTAGATGCATAGTGTATGACTTGGAGTTTATTATGCACTCCAACATTATGTGTGTGAATCTATCATGGATTTCAAGTTGTTTCACATATTTAAGTGACAAATACTATCAAAGGTAAATTATGATTTTAACATACCTTGATTTGTGCTATTTATATTATAAAAATGTAAATTAAAGTTGGGGATTGATCACCCCTAACTCTCTCTCAAATGGTTTAACTAAAGAACCATCTTCTCCAAGTGCTTCATGAGGGGCACTAATTCTCCAATGCTTCAAGGAAGCATCATCTCCAATAAAAGTCACAAAAGAGAAATAATTGTTTTTACATATACAATATTATTCCTTCCATACTCTCTTTTCAAATTCAAAACTATCAAATTTAATTTCAATTTTCAAACTATCAAAGTTCAAGATATTTTATAATTTTAAAATAGTTCAAGGAAATTTTCAAATTCAGGATTTTCAAATTTTAGTTTTCAAAGGAACAAATTAACCATGTCATGTGTTTTTCAAGGTATTATAAAGAGTACAATGCCTTTCACAATTTAAATACCACATTAAATTTAAAGTGTGTCTTAGATTGTTACATCTTGATTTCCTCACTAAACTTGACTTGCTTCTTTAAACTTATATTAATAGGGTTAATGTTGTTTAATTACTTTTGTGGCAAATTATTTTCATTACATTGATGTATGGATAGAAATATAATGATTATTTATGTGTAACTAATTACTTGATTTATTAGTTATACATGAGTTTCATATGCATGTGGATTATGCTTATTCAATATTATTATGCTTTAACATTTTTTTTATTTATTTTCATTGATACGGGATAACTACCATTTACATTTGTGAGATGGATTAAGGAGAAATTCCACTCTCTAGATAGATATGGAAGGAGAGTATCATAAAAGAGGGTACTGTAGATGAATATGTTGAAGGTGTAGAGACTCAACAAAGAACCCAACACACACCATGTAATACAAATAAATGCATGATTGATTTAATTTATGATGTGTTTGATTAATTCATGATTCGTCATGTTGATATGGTTTAGATTACTATACTTTTGAATTGCTAACTTATGACCCCATACAGGTGTATATCTACAAGCATTCAATAGAAAAGTATCATTAGAACATATATATACATGATAAAGAAAT
The DNA here is from genome assembly GCA_037957365.1 of Torreya grandis. Lineage (NCBI taxonomy): Eukaryota > Viridiplantae > Streptophyta > Pinopsida > Cupressales > Taxaceae > Torreya > Torreya grandis. The sequence continues at coordinate 2,320,864 of JARHVA010001287.1, read as the reverse complement.
AAATTAAATTTTTGATCATATAAAAAAATGACTTTAATAAACTTTATCTAACCTAGACCTAGGTGGAAGTAACTAAGGTGGTACCTAGGGTGACATAATTCTAAATACCTGATGGTTAACAAGGTGTGAATCTTTGATTGTTTAATGTTTAAAGTTTGAAATAGGCATTCAAGTTTTTAATAAACATAATTATTATATTTATTGAAATAATAGAATTTCAACCCTAATATGGGAGTCATCATTTTGCTTGGTTTATTTTTTATTGTTCAAACCATGCAACTCAAAGTGGCTAGGGTTTGACTACGAGTTGGAGGAAATATAGAGGAGATTGTGTTATTAGAAGTTGAGCTATGAGTTATTGGAAGCATGCTAAGAATTTATGGTGTTATGGTGAGTCATTCTTGGAGAAATAATGGTGGATAAGGATTCACCATGAAATTAGGGGTTTGAATGGTATGCAGATGACTATGAAAACATAAAAGGAGGAATGGAATTTTTGGAAATAGAGAGGCTAATGTCAACAAAATAGAACAAGAGGAAAGAAAGGAACTTTACTAGAAGACCAAAGGATAAAGACTACTTCAAGGGCACTAAAAGGTAGGGTTTTTTTGGGGTTCACTCTAAAATTTTGTATTCCTATTATATCTTCTATTGATGAAATTGTTTAGGGTTTTTTAAAATGTTTGTTAGAGTTATAAACCCTTGGGAGAAACAAGGATTTGACCCTATGGGAAGATACATCCCCCCACAGAATCAAATCAATGATTTGATTGTATAACATGGGTATAAAAGGTCAAGGTAACTATTGAAAATAGATCCTTTTCTGGTTATTTACTTGGTTGTGTGTGTTATTTTATTTGTGCTTCAATGGTTATGTGTTCCATTGTGTAAGCTAAAAGGGTTGAGTGTTTTAGCAATGGTTTGAGACATTATTTTGGTTAGAGATTTGAAATGGGGTTTTGATGATCATTTATTAACTATTTTTTTCCTTGGTTCATTTATACATAAAGAAATGACTATATATTCATTTATCCATACAATTTGGGATATTATCTAAAATTTTGTGTATCATTGGATTTTGTTTGACTGTGTTTTCCTTAAGTCATTTATATATTAAAATGTCTAGGTAATAAATTAACTATATGACATGGGATGTTGCTTTAGGTTTTGATTATAGTTAGATTTTTGAATATATGAACTAGGTTTCATTAAATATTGCTTGGTTGTGTATTCTTTTCATTTCAATTTATAAATGACTAAGTGTTGTTATTTTTTATCACATGTGCATGAATGTTTGTATGGGATGATTGGAAGTTATTATTTGACTTAACTTAGGTGAAATAGTCAATTTTGTATAAATGACTATGAGTCGACTATGTATAAATATGATATGACGATTGTGTGTAAATGGTTATGTTAACTATGTTTAAATGATTATTTATTGTCTATGAGTTGATTTAGTTGATTACCATTATGATGGGTTTAATTTTATTTGGTATTGGTTATATTAGTGTATATATGTGGGTTAGGTATACATAATAATACTGAGTCAATATATAAACCACAATTAGTCTATATGAAATGATTGGATTATTATTTATGATAAGTTTCTTTGAATATAACTATTGTCTACTTTGTCTTAAACATATATACACAAGCAAGTATGAAGATAGGGATATGATTTATTAGTTGGATTATTCCTTTATATTAATTGGTTGTGTGTAATATGGATAGATAAATGATTGGTTTATGTTTGGTAGATTGTGTTAGATTTATGGTTCAAACTGAGTTTTAATCATTTGTAAAATGGTTGAAGCTGAACTACTTGATAGAACTAGTTGAGATCTGCATGAGAAAAAGAGCCGAACACATAGAGTAATCTTTAACACAATAATATTCTCCTCATTGTATATTTTTTCTACTTCATATAAACCCATACGGGAGTACATAATATATAGGAAAATCATTCCTATAGTTGGGGATATCAAATCTCCTTCAAAATATCATACAACCAAACTCCCAATAACCCATTATATTTGAATATATTGTGACTAACAATATATTCTACTAACTAACACACACTAATAAATCTAACCTATTAACTATGAATGTAATATTGTTATAAAAATAATATTTACGTCATTATATAAATAATGTGAACACACTATACCTTAACATTCACCCCCTTATGAACATTATTAATTCTATTTACACTCCCTTAATGTGAACATGGGGAAAACAACTTTCTCATATCTACACCTATACTCATGACTTGGTGATTTTTAGAGGACAATCACAAACCTTACATGATGAGTTTACAAATGGTTGACCAACAACTAAAAATAGTGGTTTTACAAGTGGCTAACTAAAAACCACAAAATAATGCCTAATGGTTTTACAGATGGATAACCAACAACTAAAAATAGTGGTCTTATAAGTGGCTAACCAAAAACTACAAAACAATGGTTTTATAAGTGGTTTACCATAAACCACATCATGATGTGCAATATAGATTATAGCTTTCATCATTCTCATATTTTAGAGAAGTTAGATAGGAATATACAGTTCACTTATGAAAAATGTGAACAGGCATACGACATATGTTCTTATTCCAAATCACACTATGTTGAAAAAAAACCACACAACTAATAAAAAATTCCACTAAATCAAAAAGTGGTCCCATCACTAGTGGCTAATGAGAGGTTATGAAACTCCCACACTCCATTTCCTCCTTCCTCCAATTGAAGAAGTTGCTCACTCAGCTGATGTGTTGATGAAGCTCAATAATATGAATTTTTTGAGGAAAAATCTTTCCCGTAATGCAGACATTGTATACAAGTGAAAATGCATCAGTGAGGCAAAATAAATTATTTTTACAATTTTAACTCTATATGACAACATGACTCAATGAGGACTCAATAAAAAAATTTGACACTTTTAAATTTTTGCTTTTGACACATTTAATAACAATAATGAATTTTTTGACTTAGCTCTTTTAACTATTGACACTTGACTCATTATTTGACAATGACTTATTGACAAATAAAAACAAATGACTTTTTAATAATTATACTAAAAAACTTAATGAGACATTTTGTTTTTGTAATACACAACCAACAATGGCTTAAGAAATACTAGGACTCGCTCAAAATAGACTCATATGATATAGTTGATATCTTTTGAATTCTAAATTCAAAAATACTAATATATCTAATTACCTAAGACATATGAGTTACAAAAAATTATATATAAACTATTAAAACCTTCATACAACTTAACTAACTATTAATTGGACCATACCACAAAACACTTTAAGAATGACTTGAGACAAAACTTAAATAATAAACACTTTAGTTGATCACAAATTGACATGAAATAAATAAACTAATTACTAAAACTATTTTGACCAATATTTTCAAAGACGACGACTTATAAAGTAACAAACTTGTATTTGGTTGTGACTTCTTGAGATAACTATTGGCTGATAAAATTGGAATGGAGAAAGTGGGATGGTAAGACCAAATGCAGTTCTACTTCTGATAGCATGGATAGCATTTACAAACTAGATCTCCAATGCATGTAGGCTATGTAGAAAGGAGAAATCTGAACTCATGTAATAATTGGTAGGAGAAATATCTAGTGATTTTGAGTGCACATGGACATTAATTCAAACATTCATGGTCTGTACGACAATCATAGAACAGGTAGCCAAGTTGAGTCTCTTTATAGATTAGTCATCTGATATTCTTATGTCATGAGTATTGTAATGTATTGATGCAATCATTGATTAAATGTAATGATCTCCTTCTTTTGTATTATAAACCACTCTCAACAACTAAATTTTTTATTTGTGTTCAAACCGGTGATGATGAGACCATAGATACAATATATCAGCAAGCTTGAAGATGGAAAATTTGTCAAAAGCACACAAACAAATCATGTTGTCAAGAATTATTAAGCCATTATGGAATCGTGCATGACAAAGATCAATACTGCATACCAAATTCCAACGGCAAGCTCATACAAAATATATTTCTCTACTACATTTCCATTGCGTTCATCTCTACCACTACTCATAATTCATATTTATCGTGAATGGGGTGATTATGAATAGTAATATATCTACCTCACACAACCTCAAAATTCCATTGCTTACATAGGTTTGATCGAATAATCTTAGATACCAAATGATAAAACTAGTTCAGATCTGCATGAGAAAAAGAGTCGAACACACAGAGTAATTTTTAACACAATAATATTTTGCTCATTGTATATTTATTTTACTTCATATAAAGCCATATAGGAGTACATAATATATAGGAAAATCAGTCTTATATTTGGGGAGATCAAATCTCCACCAAAATCTCATATAACCAAACTCCCAACAACCCACTATATTCGAATATATTATGACTAACAATATATTTGACTAACTAACACACACTAATAAATCTAACCTATTAACTATGAACATAATATTATTATAACACCAATATTTATGTCATTACATTAATAATGTGAACACACTATACCTCAACACTACTTCTGGGTCATTGATGTTTAATTTGGGGGTTAAACTTGTGTCGAATGATCTTAATATGTCAATGTACCATATGGTACATAACAAAATATTTCATATTTTGTGTTTCTGTTTTAATGCATTTAATTGGGTTTTAAGTGTTGTGTGGTGTTAACATAATTTATATGTTAGTTTTAAATTGAGTTTATATTTTTTAAGTTGGGAGTTAGGATATGTGAATAAACTCAAAACATATACAAATATGTATATATGCAATTATGGATTATACATAAAGAATATATAATATTCTTTATGAATAGTTCATAAAAACACATATACATACATACATACATACATACATATATATATATATATATATATATATATATATATATATATATATATATATATATATATATATATATATATATATTAACACTTACAAATTATATGCATATATATATATGTATGTATCTATGTTTGTATGTATGTATGTATGACCATTTATATGTATATATCAGGCCATTAATAAATTAGTGGCTAAGAGGTTTTAAATATATATAAATATAAATGGACATAATATATGTGTGTCTATGGATAATTCAATATGTAAGTAGATGTTTGTTTATAATGAATAAATGTATTCATATGCAAACTGGGATTTATATTATTAATTTTAATATGTTGATTCAGTTATAAATTAAGAGGAAAATGATTAATTGCTTATTAGAACAAATTAAGTTATATTTATTATTATTTGTTGGTTAGCTTTGGATTAATTGTATAATTCTTGAATTGTATTATTTTTATTTTTAAACCTATTAAAGGGGTGTTTTAATATTAAATTGGTAAATACATGAATATTATGAAGATTGTTAAGAAATAATTATAATTTTGATATTGCCTTATTGGAAAATAAACTTTAGACTGTATTGAAACTTAGAAAATAATTAATAGATATTAAGTTGTTATTAATTAACATATAATTATTTCAAGTTATTTCTTGTATTTAATTATTGTGGTATTTATACCAAATCTATAGAATAAATCCATAGAAATCATGTATATCAAAGATTTAGTAATTATGGTACTAATGACACTAAGGATTATTATCATGATAAGTTTTTCATGCACTTACTTAGATTCATTAATACATAGATTAAATAAAATTTGATTGTATGTGTGGGTGAATATAATTGATCTATTGGATCATTAAATCATATGAAAATTTTGGTTAAAGTGATGTTTATAGTTAAATGTTATCATTTCACTTGTTTGATTAATCTGCATGTATGCACAATGTCATGTTAGAACAGAATTATTTATGATGTGTTGCATGTACTTAAAATCTTACAACACATGGGTTCTAGTTGACTTCTCGATACCTGCACCATTATCATCTGCTCATTTGTGAAAGGAGGGCTCCCTAATTGGGAAACTATGTGGGAAATCTATGATATATGGTTGGTGAGGAAAATCATTTTGATGATGCTCTCCCTCTCCTCCAGTAGTCAGTCGATAAATACTTTTACTCATGATTTCATTTTATATACATATGATGAGTCTATGGATACTTGTTAGTTCCATGGAATAATGTATTTATTTACATTCACTCTGATGTAAAAAATTTATATTATTGTACTTTGATAAATAATAGATTGACTTCTCTTAATGTATAATATTATGGCAATACTTTCACTAGTTGGTTGAGTTATTATTCAGTAGATATAATTTTATTATGGATTGAAATTGTAATTCTATTGAATGAGTATGGGCATTGCTAGAGGCTTCAACAAGCCAATTCAAACATTGAACAATTTAACACCACCTTGCCACAAGCTCAAAAAGAGTATTCAATGATCAAAAACTAATTTTGATGATAAAAAACTTGTTTTTATGTTGATGGATGTTGTACTAGGCTATACAAGGATGCCACAGATAGATGTAAAAATGCAAAAACTTATCTTTATGCTTTGCAGGTTCTGCAAGAGATGTTTATAGGCACAAACAATGAGGTTTCACAGGTTTAAAACTCATAACCAAATAATATAAGATTTAAAACTAATTTTTTTACTATGTTTTCATCCCTTTCAAGCCATACAAGGTCGTATCATGCCCAGAGGAGTTTGGAAGCTATGTTTCTTGCTGAGTGTTTTTATGTTACTTATTGAGTGTTTGTATGTTATAGCTTGAATGATATGTATATAACAGTCACTAAGAAGAGTTTCCAATTTAATGGAGGTCATAACACTGCTTTTAGAATTGATTTTACCATACAAGGGTCATATAATGATGCCCTAGGCAAACTTTGAACTTTGATGTGATTTGTTGGTTGATTTGGATTGAAGGTTTGAGTGTTTGGTTGATCTAAAACATAGAAATTCAAACTTACACAAGATTCATAGGATGTAAATGCTATTTTTTCTTCTTTTATGTCATACAAGAGCATTTATAAGGCTAATATTGGATTAAAAAATGTTTGATTAGGTTTTGGATGTTCCAAAACAAATCAAACAATCAGTCTTGCCAACAACACATATCACAATAGCTCTAAAACCATGTTGAAATAATTATACAAATGCATACATAATTTGAATGGATCTAGATATGTAAATTGGTGATAAAGACACAAATACACAACACTAGATGTGAGTGGTAAAACCCCACAGAGATATCAAAAACCCACATTGATTATGCATATAAGAGAAATAATTTACCTGATATAAATAAATTTCCTCTCATCACTTCTTCTCACAATCACTTCACAGAATCAAATGTTTGAATAAGTTTTTGAATGTTTGTAAGATTTTGTGTTGGGTTGAGTTGAAATATGATTTTACCATGTAAAATCATTTATAAGTGGAGTGAACCATTATAACCAACAGGTTCAACCTCCCACCCAATGGTAAGTTTTTATAACATATATTTTATTATGTATTTACATGTAGTTTAAATCACGTAATGTAAATAATACAATATGTTTTTATTTATATATTTATTGATATGTATTAATGTATGAATTACATTATGGAATTTATACCACTTAATCATTAATTTTTCCAACACACAAGACTTATGGCAATCACATAATCTAGTCTTATATTCACACCATTGTACATCCATTACAAAGATACATCACACAATATACAACATTCACCATGAAATGTCAATCTTTACATATGAACATCAAAGGTTACACCTAACAATCCTTCAAACCCTAAGTTTAATCTTCAATTTTCCTTCAATATGTAAAGCATGTCACACCTAAAGATGTCAATTACATTAATTTTTGAGATGTCCTTAATGAGAGGCCAAGGTCCCTATTTATAGCTTTGTCTGGACCCCTCAAACCCCTGCCAATTATTACTAACTCAACATTTTCACCAATTATCATGTTAATTGTTTGTGCATTTGAGAATATCCCTTTCTAGATCCATCCACCTATTTGCATAGTGGCATATTCATTTTCTCTCTTGGCATATTCTTGTTTAATCCATATCTTTCCCTCACACTCCACATCTTCCTTATCTTAAAGAGTGCCATGTGTCGACTTCTCCTTCCTTGTGTTTCCTTCATCAAGTGTGTTTCCTTGTCAGATGTGTGTTTATTGTAACCCTTGCATTGCACATCATGGTGCATACATAAACTCATTATTCATACACACATGATATTTGAGGATGTAATTTTGCAAGTGTTTAAGAGACTCTAGCACATCTCACTCATGCATCAAATATTGGATATACTTTATATAGTTATATTAAGTTTAATTCTAGGTTAAATAGAACACAATGAACAAGAGACCCAAAATAAGGGTCAAAATGGCCCATGCCAGAATGTAAATTGTATAGTCTTAGTGCCCCAAAACTATAGAGTGTAAGGTTTTGGGTAGCAGGCCCATAACCCAAGAAAATAAATTAGGGATGAGATAAAAAGGAAAGAGAAAGGAAAACATAGATAACATGGCATAACACATCCAAAACATGGGGACACATGTATAAATTAAAGCCTAACATGAATCGATAATCAAAAAATGCACAAATACACTAGAACAATATAATTATACAACTAAGAATTACCCCAAACAAAAAATAGGTGTCTATATATATATATATATATATATATATATATATATATATATATATATATATATATATATATATTAATAAATACTTTTTACACTAGAGCACCAAACTAAAATATTAGGTAAGACACACTTTTTTAAATTATATATTTTTTATTCGAATGCATCAATATTTCAACTATTCAAAAATTGAGGATAGGATACAAAGATGGTTACATTAAAAAGGTGGCTAGTTGGTATTCACATCCTAATATTTATGCTGATAAAAAATATGACAAAGTCCTTAAGTATCTAAAAAATAATGCCAAACATGGATAAACAAGAAGGGACTCAAAACAACAAATCAAAAGACAATGACAATTGTGCACATTAAGCACATGAAAAATCATTAGAAGGGGAGGTGGTGGATCATCCTTGAGAGGAAGAATAACCCAATAGGGAGGCTCTCTTGAAGGTAGATCTAGGGCCACCAAATTGTCTTAAGTACTTTTTGGATAACATGTTTGAAAACATTAATGTGTAGATAATGTGTTTGAAAGTATTCATGTTTATCAACTATAAATAAAACTTAAATTCACTTTCATACCACTCACCTTTTTTAGTGAACTTATAATATATTTTTAATGTTAAGTTAAAAGCTTTCACAAACAATTTTAACTAGATATTAATTTTTATTAGGCACTATAGTCACCAAAAGCTTTTTCAATGGAAAAAACACTAGAGGGTGAGAATCTCAAAGTGATGAATTACATTCATCATTCCTCCCCATAGGAATAAATATTTATAGTAGTTTTGTGCTAAAAATTGGCCCCCTTACATTATGATTATTACAAAAAATACATGATAAAAAAAAACTTTTACGTCACGACTATGCATGGAGGTCATTGGGATAATGACTATCACATACACAAATAAAAATATCATATAAATTAATATCTAATTGTAATATGTTCTTACTCTATATAAATATAATGTTTAATTTTAATAAAATAAATCTAAAATTGGTTTTAGATAAAAATATATAATCGATAAAATTCAAATCGTATCAATTTCCTTTTAAATATAAATAAATAGGGCCATGTAGCAGCTAGTCTTTGCCTTTGTATTGAAAATGGTTTATGGTTAAATTTGCATATAGATTTACAATGTAAGCATAACAAAATAGTGAATTATACACACATATTTTTTTATGAGTAGTTTTGGTTGGGGTGAAATCTATATTATCCCCTAATTTGGCAAGTACAAAGAAGATATCTGTAAGCCTTTGTAGTTTGTAAACTTGTTAAAAACTAAATTTGCATGTAACCTACATCTAGTTTACTACACCCATAACCTATCACATGTATCAAGATAGGAATATCCAACTTATGGCTTACTTATCCCTCTTTGATGTTATATCACATTTCTCTATGCTTTCATTAGGTTAGTAGGCCAGCCTATAGAGTAATCATGGCCTAGGTAGACTGTATATAGGAGGTAGTGGGTAGTTGTTTATCATGATATTAGAGTATTCATGTCTTATTACAAACATTGGGAGGTTTCCCCCACAAACTGGCTTATCTATTATTCATATTTTCTACTTTATTTCCATACCATTGTGATATATTATTTTTATTCTACTTATTTGGTGAAATAATATCATTGCAAGTGGTATCAGAGCATCAATTTAGGCCATAATTAGGACAAAAATCTTGAATCTTATAATTTAGCCATATATCGCAACTGGTTGTGAATTTATCTTCAATTTTTTACTAGAGGTGAAAAATCATTCAAGTAATCTTCCATTCAAATTTAAGCTCAATTAGATCTACTTTCCAAAAGTTATCACCATGTTAGGGCTTTTCATAATTTTGATCTATAGTGCGCAATTCAAGGAATTTTTCATCTTTATTTACATTTTTGGAAATCTTATAAAAATATAGATTGGGTATGTTCTTTCTAGTTTCTAATTTGAGTTATACATAAGTACAAAATTGCTTGGTCAAAGTTAGGTCAAAAGTGTCAATCAAGGTTGACATTGTCACGCCCTTTTATGGTAGGACCATAAACTAGGGGCCAAGGAAAGGGTGCCAAAACCCCAGGTAATAATTATCATAAGGAAGAGATGTATTCAGAAGGGGGAGTTACTATATCCTTTATACTAGGGTTCTCTGAGATAGATCACAAAGTGAGACAACTTGACTATAATGTGCAAGGCATTCAAAGTGAGATGCAAGGCATACAATCTGATATGAAATCCATACAATCTAGTTTATAAAATATTATGATGGATTTATAAAATAATCAGTCAAATTAGCTAGTTATCACTATTACACAACCCCACCAAGGTGGATCTCCTAACCAACCTATTCCAAATCCAACTACCTTATCACAATGGAACCTGTTACCAAAGGTAGATATGCATAAATTTAATGGAAAGGATCCACTCAATTGGATAAACCAAATGGAGAATTTTTTTGACTTCATCAGATCCCATGTGTATATAAGGTTACCATAGAGTCCTTGTATCTATAACCTAAATAATTCATTTGGTAGTGATGGTTGTGTGCTCAAAATAAAAAGATGACTCTTAGTGTCACCTAGTCAATTTTTACAGAGGAGCTACAATTACATTGTAGCAATAGTGTGAAAGAGAATTACTTCAGCTAACAGGAAAAATTATGATAAACTAGTTCAGTCAAGGATTATATTCATAATTTTTAGAACCTATCTTTACGTGTTGAGAGAATTTATGATGAGAACCTGAATGACCTATTTTTGGGAGGCCTCAAGGACCACATTCAACATGAGGTACGCATGTTTAATCCACTTAAAGTTCATGATTATATTATCATGGCACATAGGGTTGAGTAAAAATTCATAGCCAACAAGAAGCAGTCATTCACTCACTTTAAAGATCGTATCATATCGACACCGTCATTTCCTCCACCTACTAGATTAACCCCTCAACAAATCAAAGAGAAACATGCAAAAGGATTATGTTTGGGATATGATAGTAAGTGGAGAAAAGGACATCAATGTGATTAGAAGAAGTTACTCTATATTGAGGAACCCAATGAAGATGATGAAGAGGATGATGCCTCCAATGATGATGAGGAAGAGATAGAGGAGGTACCTAAAGATTCTAAACCAACAATCTCTTATCATGCACTTTCAGGTATAAACACTCCTCAAACACTTAAGGTGGTGGGTTTCCTTAAGAAATAGAAGGTGACAATGTTGATTAACTTAGGGAATACACATAATTTCATCAACCATAAGTTGGCCACTCGATTGAATTATTTCATTTACCCAACACCAGAATTTTAGGTCATGATTACATATGGTGGCATGGTCAATTATTCAAGGAAATGTTATAGTATTAAGCTTGTTATGGGTGAGTATAATCTAGATTATCCTATGTTTTCTATTCCCATGGGTGGTATAGACATTATTTTTTGAGTCAAATGGCTCACAACCTTGGGAATAATTGAGATGAACTTCTAAAAACTATTCATGCACTTTCATTCTAAAGGTATAAAAATTGAACTATGGGGATTACGGGCAAAATCTCCAAAATTAGTTAGTTCACATCAAATGACAAAAATGTTAAAAAAGGAGGTAGAAGGATTTATAGCATGATTATGTTCCATAAAAGTTTAACCCATAAAAGTATCTCCACATCTTGACCTACAGATGATTTTTTATGACCACCCATCTATTTTTGAGGCCATGCTAAAAGGACTACCACCAAAGAGAGAACATGATCATGTCATTCAACTCCTTCCAAGGATTCAACCACCAAATATCAAACCATATAGATATCCATATGCATAAAAGAGCGAAATCAAAAATATGGTTCATGAGATGTTGGAGGCAGGGAATATTAGGCACAGCTAGAGTGTATATTCATCTCTAGTGGTCATGGAGCATAAGAATGATGACACATGGAGGATGTGCCTAGATTACAAGGAACTCAACAAGTACACCATCAAAGATAAGTTTCATATTCTAGTAATTGATGATTTACTTAATGAGTTGCATGGTGTTATTTATTTCATAAAATTGGATCTTCATTTGGGGTACCATAAAATTAGAATCAAGGATGAAGATGTTCATAAAACTACTTTTAGAACTCATGAGGGCCATTATGTGTTTTTGGTAATGCCCTTTGGTCTTACAAATACACCATCTACTTTTTATAGCTAGATGAACACTATTTTTAGGCCTTTTTTAAGGAAGTTTGTGTTGGTTTTCTTTGATTACATATTGATCTACAATAAGACATGGGAAGAACACTTGCAACATGTGAAACAGGTGTTGATAGTTTTGGAACAACATCAGCTTTATGCAAAGCCATCTAAATGTGCTTTTGGAGTAAAGGAGGTAGAGTAATTGGGTCACATTGTATCCCATGAAGGTGTTAAAGTTGATCCTTATAAGATCAAATCTATGGTGGATTATCCAATGCTCAAAACTCTAAAAAACCTTTAAGGGTTCCTAGGACTAACAGGTTATTACCAAATATTTTTGAAAGGTTATGGTAGCATAGTAGCTCCACTCACTACATTGATAAAGAAGTATGCCTTCTAATGGATTGATGTATTCATTAAAGCATTTGAGCAACTGAAAGCAGCTATGTGCACCACCCTAGTTTTGGCTTCTCCAGACTTCTTTAAGATGTTCATTATTGAATGTGATGCTTCCAAATCAGGGTTGGGAGCAGTACTAATGCAAGAAGAAATACCCCTTGCATTTGAAATTCATCAATTTAAAGGTAAGAATATCTAAAAACCTATCTATGAGAAAGAAATGATGGTTATTTTTCATACAATAAAATAGTGGAGGACCTATCTGATGGGTAGACATTTTAAGGTGAAAGCAGATCATGATAGTCTCAAATACATTTTAGACCAAAGATTATCATCTAAGGAACAACAGAAGTGGGTAACAAAAATGTTGGGTTATGATTTTTAAATCATATATAAGAAGGGTAAATATAATTTAATAGTACATACACTATCTAGATGGGATACATCCATAGAAGCATTACTTTGTGCAATGTCTATATTGCAAGTAGATTGGGTAGATAAAGCTAGGTTAGAGTGGGGGAAGGATAAGGATACATAAATTTTGATTCAAAATATCCAGAAAAGTTTTATATCCTCTAAAAATTTTGAATGGAAAGGTAATGTCATATGGTATAAAGATAGGTTATACTTGTGTAAAGATTCAAAGTTAAAAACATAAGATTCTTGCAAAGTTGTATGCATATCCAATTGGGCGACACTCTAGGCTTTAAAAAACTTATCACAGAATCAAGAGAGAAGTATTCTGGGAAGGACTCAAGGGTGATGTAAAAAAATTTATGGTAGAATGCTTGATATGCCAACAAAATGAAGGTGACACAGTTAGGACCCCAAGTCTGTTACAACCTTTAGCAATTCCTAGTCAAAGGTGGGAGGAGGGTTCCATGTATTTCATCACAGGGTTGCCTTGTTTTGAAGGTAAGAATGTTATCTTGGTAATTATGGATAGGCTTATAAAATATGCCCATTTTTATTCCCTCTCACACCCATTTACAATAAGTACAGTACTGGTTATTTTTATGGAGGCAGTTCTAAAATTACATGGAACCCTAAAAATAAATGTAAGTTATTGTGATCTTATTTTCACTAGTAATTTTTGGACTAAACTATTTTCCTATTTGGGTACTCAGCTAGCTCATAGCTCATCTTACCACCCCCAATCTGATGGACAAATAGAAGTGGTAAACAAATGTTTAGAGGGGTATTTTTGTTGTTTTGTCTCAAATAAGCAAGAACATTGGGTTAAATAGTTACAACTTGCAGAATGGCAGTATAAAAAAAAAAGCATACTTATTCTAAAATGTCCCCATTTCTAACACTATATGGTTACCATCCACCTTCCATCACTCCTTCCTTAAGGGTGCAAACCAAGGTTCAAGATGTGGAGAATCACATTCAACATCAACAAGAGGTTTTGGTTGGTTTGAGAGAGAACTTTGCATTGGCACAAAATAAGATGAAGTAGAAAGTAGATCAACATCGTAGTGATTAACATTTTGATGTGGGTGATTGGGTCTTTGTTCATTTACAGTCTTACAAGTAGATGTCCTTAAAGTAACAAAAAAAGGACAACAAACTTGCTCCTAAATATTATGACCGTTATCAAGTTCTGTAAAAGAATGGAAATGTGGCTTACAAGCTAGAGTTGCCTCATTCATCTCGTATACACCTAGTATTTCATGTTTCCTACTTGATGAAGGTCATTGGATAGAAAGTTTTAGCCTAAATAGAGCTACCAAAAATAAATGAATATGTATGAGTCATTTTGGAACTAGAGAAGATCCTACACACACATACTAAGAGTTTGAGAACCAAAGAGAATAAGGAATATATGATTAAGTGGAAGAACATGAGTAATGAGGATGCAACTTGCGAGGGTGAAGAGTTTTTGCAACTACATCTAGAGTTGTTCAAATTTGAGGATAACATTGGTTCAAAGTGGAAGGGCATGATATGCCCCTAACCTATTACATGTATCGGGATAGGAATAGTCAACTTATGGCTTACTTATCCCTCTTTGATGTTATATCACACTTCTCTATGTTTTTATTAAGTTAGTAGGTCGGCCTATGGAGTAACCATGGCCTAGGTAGATTATATATAGGAGGTAGTGGGTAGTTTTTTATCATGATATCAGAGTATTCATTTCTTATTGCAAGCATTTGGGAGGTTGCCCCTTCAAACTGGCTTATCTATTATTCATATTTTCTACTATATTTATATATCATTGTGATACATAGTTGTTATTCTTCTTATTTGGTGAAATAATATCATTACGTAGTTTTAAACTAACAAAATGGGGTAATGTTAACTTAAAATATGGTATATGAAATTATACATGTTTTCTATTAAACATGGCAATAATAATTATATATGAAATTGATTACAATAATTTTTTAAACATAGAGAAGTTACATTCAAAGGTATTGGATGATAGGGTATGTAGACCTACACATATGATTGTTATAGAATATTTTTGTATTAGTTATAGGTAAATTTTATAATCTTCCTAAGTTTTGAGAAGTTAATGATTATGTAATAATGAAACTGTAGTCCATGTTAGCTAGATGGGCACTATCGAATGGTAAATATGTCATAAATCAAGATTCTCAATAAAAATTAAAATTGTGTGTTGTTGACTAGATATTCACATTGTCCCTATGCCCTTACATGTAGATAATATATTAGAGTGGCATTCAATCACATTTACTAGTAGAGTGGCATTCAATCACGTTTATATTTACACAAACATCAAATCGATTTTGGTGAAATATAATTTTATAAGTAAAAACTTAAAATTATATTTTATGTATAAAAATCTCATAAATATGGCATTCAAAAATAACAATAGTTGTAATTGTTTGTAGTGCCATCTCTAACATTTTTAGCTATATGATAACTCTCATTGCAAAAAATGAGCAACATGTTACCTAATATTCTTAAGTATAGAAATTAAAAGCAACATATTAATCGGTAATCTAAATACATTAAAGTACACATTGCACAACCATGTTGTAATTTAAACATTGTTTAGGTGTGGGGCCAATTTATTAACCTTTAAATAATTTTACCCTACCTCACTTACGTCATGTGAATATAAGTAGAGGGTCACTTGAGTAAATATTAAATCTTTCTCATCTACTGACATGGAAGTTGTGACTAACGCAATGGAGATTGGATCACATGCACATCACATGTCATAGTTGTTTTTGACCCTACAACATCATGTGAATTACCTAAGAAAAAGAGTGTGCAGATATGTATGTAGCCTTTGAGATTTTAATATTCCTATGGAGAAAAGGTTTCAAATTTGATAGTTGATTTAACAAATGTAGATAGAGGACTTATCGTCATTAGTCAATTTATATATATAGTATGAGAAATATTAAATTGACGATATATTTTTGGTGAAATATTAAATTGTAATTTTAATAAGTAAATATATTTATTACTTTTTAAATGAGTTTTTAATTATTATATTGATATAAATAGAATATTTCATAATATGTAGAGGAATATTCCTTAATATTTAAGTGACAAACTTATCTAATAATGAGAGGGAATATGAAATTCAAAATAAAGGCTTTAGCTTACTACTCCAACAGTCCCCTACATCTTCCTCCTAGATTGTTGGTTTTTGTATTCAAGTCAGGTTTAGAATATTTTGAATTACCTTTAGAACATGAAGACTTGGAAGAATTCAAGGAGGCATGTAATAGAGTTAGATCTTCTTCAAGGCATATCAAAGTTCATTTTGTTCATGTAAGAAGCCTGTAAAGCGGCTTTATTTACCCGAGCTCTTCTAAATCTTCTAGTAAATCCCACCAAGTAGGAGCACTGGAGTTTTCCTTTTTGTCTATTGGTAGTCTCTCATATCATGCCTCTTTACTTGGTATGGGATGGGTCCTGTTGTGACTTATTTTTTAGATGTGGTTAGAGGCCCTCTACCTTGTACCAATATTGTTTGTGTTTTTGATGTAGTGGCTTTTTGCTTCCTTATTATAGATTTTCCCACTACTAAGGCATAAGAATTTAGGCTTTCTCAAATTCTTGGTCAGGTAGTGATGACTTCTGAGGTGGTTAAGTATGTTGATACATAGTTAGAATATGTTTTTGCTTTCCTTTTACCTACTATCATTTTCATTATTTTTATGAAGGAGGGACGTGACATCTTTTATTTTGCTGGTATCTCTAAGCCATAGTTTTATTCTAAATCTCCTTTATCTCTGGCTGATGTCACCCCTCCCTTATTTGGTGTGTGTTTGTGTAGACACTATTTTTGAATTATATAGCACCTCAGTCTTGTACAGTTGGAAAAATCAAACCTTGGTTATTCCTTTCAGTATTTCTCACTTTCAAAAGTCTCGCATCTACTTTATCTTATGTCCCTTGGCCTATCTTTTAGTTTGACCAATCTTATATTGATGTCCTAGACCTTTTATCTTGCCCAAAATGCTTAAAACCTTCTTATCTTCCACCTTTACAAGTTTTAAATCTATACCTACTTTCTTATTCCTTAGACACTAGCATCCAGGGCAGACACCTAAGTTGATGCTAGTGTTTTGATATGATGTAAGTGTCTAGTGCCCTAAAATCATCTAATTTGTAAATGAAACATATCCTAATGGTAAAATTAAGTGCTTTAATGTGAGTTACTTCTCTAAATAGATTGATATAAATACAATATCAACCTTCATTTATTCCTCACCTAGAAACTTCTTACCTACTCTCTAGATAACTTATAAAAGGTATTCAATCAAGTACTCAAGTGAGCAAAGATTCCCTATTTTATTCTATTTCCATATTAATCATATGGATAACACATCTACAAGTCTGAAGTACTAAAATAATAGCCTAAGAGCTAAATTTTCCCAGTTACAAGCTAGGTCACTATTGTAATTATTTATCATACATTACATGATTCACACTTAAACCAACACGTAAGGGAGAACTCCATTAGTTTGAGGCCCTCTTCAAAGTGTTGGTTATGTATGAAATGCTCATTGATAGAGGGGTATTTGGGATTAGCTCGACACTATGTGCCTACTAATCTATTTTTCTCTAAGGTCACTATGAAGATGAAGAACTAGGGTTTTGCAAATTCATGAAGAGTGACAACCCATGACCTAGATCTGAATGAACCAAAGCTAAGGTGAAGATAAACCTATAAGAATCCAATGGTCACATCTTGTTTCATTACGTGTGTTGAGTTTAGACATTAGTATCATGTAATTATCCTAGGCTGATGTTAGTGTCTGTAGCTTCAGAAACATCTAATCCAGAATCTAACGACTATTCCAAAATCATATTCTAGTCTACTTTATACCTATTCCAAATTCAAAACTACATTAACATCATAACATTCTAAGTATATTACTTCTTTGTCATTTTTATATCTAACATAGTTGTACTTATTATTTTTAACATAACTCAACATAATAAATCCATTATATGTTATATCTAATTTTAGCACCTAATTGGGCTATTTTAGATCTAATTATCACCTTTTTACTTATTCATTTTTACATACCCTTTTAAAATTCTAGATAACCCCAATCTAGAACTCATTTTAGGGTTAAACATTTGGTGAACCCGATCTTTGAATATCAAACCCTAGGTCAATTAGGGTTTTCTAAATTTTTTGTTTTTGATCCTTGATTACTATAAAATATGTGTAATATGGATGCATATATCACCCATTTTGGGTTATAATATGTCATAGTTTCCATGGTTTGTTGCATTATTTGCCTTGTTAAATCTATTAAGCGAATTTGTGTCAATCACGAGAGGGTTTTAAAGTGGAAATAACACTTAATCTCTCTTCAAAATTCCTTTTGTAATGTGATAAATATAGTATCTAGATGCCAATGTGCATGTTCTCAACCATTTATTTTACCTAAGTCTTATTTTAATGACATCTACCATCCTGGATCTATTCTTCGCCCATGATCCTTATATTAGATTATGTGATCCATGTTATTACTACTCAAAGAGGTAAGATTGCTCAACCCATTCTGCCAACTATTAATATACAACAAGTGCCTCCTAAACCTTAGCTTGTAATAAAATCTAAGGGATATGACATTATTTACCAATTGAGCAATACACATGCTAAAATTTCAATCCTTGAGTTCTTAAAGTAATCTAATGTGTATAAGGATATCCTATATGAGGCATTGCATGAGACACAAGTTTTTAGTAATATTGAGCATACTTATTTTGTGGATATCATGAAATATCTCAAGAATAATGCTAATATCACAACTTTTGATCCAATAGATTTACCATCCAAAGATATTATTGACCAAAATTTGCCTTTGTTCATACAAGTGAACATGAAAAATAAATGTATCAAAAGGGTGTTTATTGATAATGGATTAGGCCTAAACATTTGTAGCATAAAATTTCTAACCACCATGGGTATTAACACCAATATTACTTTGAAAAATATTACGAACATAAAAGGATTTGATAATTCACATAGCCCTCTGGTTGGTCAAATCACATTGGATGTTACATTGGGACAAAAATTAGTTTCAACTACTTTTTAGGTCATCTCTCAATTATTACATTATAATTTAATTTTGCATATACCTTGGATACATTCAATGGAAGTTGTTCCATATACACTACACTGACATGTAAAATTCATACATAATGAGACTTTATTTTTTACATCTTGAATCCTCACTAAGCAAACTATTTGATTATATGTGGATATTTATAGTTGATAAATTTACATTTGATTATTTTTAACTAAGCTTTAAGATAAATGATGTTATGGGACAATAGTATATTTCTTAGGTTACATTATTACATTGATATGAGTTAGTTATAGTGTATATGTTTACATTATGAACATGTTGATTCATTATTTTAATAATATTTTATGATGTATGTATATCATGTTGATATGGTCTAACTACCTGTTTGTTGTTGTGAGGTTGACAGAGAAGAACTCATTCCTCAGAGCGTGATGGATCAGAGAGAGTGATGTAGATGGATATGTCAAAAGATGATAAAGAAACTGACTAGAACCTGCACACACCATAATACCTAGCACATGTTAGAATGCATAATGAAATGATTTACACAATGTGTTTATTACTGCTTGCATTAGATAGTCATTTAAACATGGTTGCTAGCATAGTTTAAAAAATTTGCTAAAATTTTTCTTGTGTAGATAAATCAATCTTGTATAATTGTGTTTTGTCGTGCTAATATGTTCATGACTACTAAAGTTTTTGAAAATGCAAATTTTGATGACAAGTGTTTGGTACTACCGTATGTAGACCAACCAACACATCTTACTAACATCAAGAATATAAGTTAATTATCATAATGATATTTGAAAATATCATTATCAGACTTAACTTCTTAAAATAGATAATTATCATTACTAAAATTATGCTATAAATTATTAAATGTGTAGTAATTAGTTATTTTGAAGTTAGAAAAATATATAAAAATAAGAAAAGCCTCAAAAAATTTAAAAATTATATATATATATAAAGAAAATAATTTAAAAAACAAAGAAAAAGAAAAATCATGCTAAAGAGAGAAGGTGGAGTTTTTAAAGGGAACACAACATGTAGAAAGGGTAAGAAGAAGAAGTGATTAAAAAAATAAAAAGAAGGGGGAATAAGAGGAAAGGAAACTGAATAAAAGAGGAGTAGCACAGAGGAGTCATAGAAGAGGTGTAGATTTGATTGAAATGATATTATTCTTATCTTACTTAAATGCATGTTGTTTTGAAGAGTTATTTATGTACCTTTCATTGGGAGCGAGTAGGGTATAGGATGTACGAAACATTTTGTTAGTCTAAAAGGGTTGAGATAAATGTTTAACTTGTTGTGTACTAGCTGAGCAAGTAGGGAGACATTGTCTTGCTTGTTACTGTAGACACCAAAATTGTGTCGACTCCCCTTGGTCCCTTACACATCTTATTAATTTAAAATAAACAACTTATTTTAGATTAATGACATCACCTAGACACCTCACCTTGGACACCTTGCTTTGGACACCTCACCCTAAGACCATTTCCTACCCTATGACTCACCTTGAGACTAAGTCATCTACCTATGACCTATTCTCACTCCTTTCCAACCGCTTAACCAACACTCGTGCATAATAACCCCGTATTTTAACCATTCTCCAACGGCAAATGCACATAACAGATGGAGAAATGGGCAAAGGGCTAAAAATAGCCCTTTTACCCATTCTCTAGCTGCCGACGTCAGTCAACTATCGGCTAACACCAACGGGATCGCTGACGTCGATTTCTTAAACCAAGTTCTGACTCTAAGCCGAGATGGCTAATCATGAATCTCTCTATCTCTAACTCTCAAACCCGAATCCAGAATCACTGAACTCTAATCTCTGGCTCTCTCTCTGGCTCTCTCCCTCAAACTTCCTCTCTCACAAACATGCACTCTCTGAGACCAAGCATCAGACTTTGACTAACGCTCTCCAGGTTATAGAAACTCTGCAGAATCACTCCAGACATTGGATTGGAAACATTACACGAGATCTTCGACATCAGCCACAACCAGAGCTAAGTATTCTTCTGTCTTATTTCAATATTTAGAATACAGTAGTAATTAGTTTCTATTTACTATTTCTAAATACTATCAACCAGACCCGACTTCTTCCTAGAGAGGCTGAAAAGCCTTCCCCATATCCTTATCCTCTTTACACACCAACCTTCTACCTTTGTCCCTTCTCAGACCCCACTCACTGTCCTGCAACCCTGCATAACCCTGTAGGCTTCCACAAACTCTTCTGTCATAATCCAAAACCCATCCAAGGCCCATTGCCCCGACTGACATCGACCACAATCCCGATCGACATCGATAACATAACTGACATCAGCATATTTACCAACCGACGCTGGCAGGACTACCGACGTCGGTGACTGTGGTAGACTAATTTTAGAGAACAGGTACGCGTTGTCTACTTTCTCTTTCTTAGTCTTTCACCATTTCTTTTCATACAAACACTCTTTTTGTCAAATAGTGGACTGTCATCCCTTAAAGAAATTTTTACGCTTCTGGGACTGAGCGTGTGCTTGGCAGTCCACCATATATTTGTCTAACATTCTCTTTGTTTAAGTCTTATTCTTATCTAACCAAAGAGGAGCTCCTACAATGTCTGGATACAGTGCACAACTTAATCCGGGTATCATCTAACCCCTGACCCTTTATCTTTAGTTTCTTCTTCTTTTGAATGTAAATTAAAAAAATGAGTAGAAACATTTTGGCACGCTCGGTGGGACCCCTAGAGTTTTCCTTGGGTTCATTTCTTCTAAAAGCAAACTTTCATATAGATGCATTAGATTCTCTTCTTGCATCCTCTTCCTCTTTCTTTTTATTTCGAAAAGAAACCATTAGCACAAGTTAAAAAGAACGTCTTTCTTTTTCTTCTTGTCACTTTTTTCCTTCATCTTAAGGTAGTGAAAATTCATACTCTTAACCTTTTCTTCACTTGTTTGCATATGAACAAAACATTTCAATTTGGGTTAAAAATCTATTGCATTTCATTCCTGCTTGAATGCATACTTAGCCCTCTCATTTAGTAATTAAAAAGCATTATGAATAAATCATAGTGCACATATGTTACACAACCTGACCACATTCACAATCAACTTAAACATTTAAACATACATGAGACAAGGCCCAACTAGGATTTCATCACCTAGCAGATACCTTACCCTACCTGGCGATCCTACTTGGACTTCACAACCAAGGGGAGGACCCACTCTATTCTCTGGCAGAGTATAAACTATAGGCGAAGTATATATTGGCTAAGTGACCCAGCTCGGCTCTGGGTTCGTGAAGTGAAGGGAGCAAGCCCCCAGCACCAGGCCACGTATGAAACCTAACACAGATTTTTGAGCACCAAAACTTAACCTAAAACCAGCTTTAGACTTCCTCTTTAGGGCCCGTTCTAAAAGCCCAATTCCCAAACACATTCTTCTAAGGCATAAGCCACCACAACTCTAAAATTTATTCTTAGAAATTTAATGTTTAGAGGTTGCTTGCTGTCATCTATTTTGATGTTCTTATCTGGTTTTTTGAGCTGGTAAGGTCGCATAATTTTGAGGTCTAAAAAAAAAAATCGAAATTTCTCTTTCTTCCAAAACTTTCAGTTTTCTGAGTTTCTGAAAACACACAGTCATCGACATCAGTTTTTCCATCGACGTCGGCAACATATCTTCACTGACATCAATTTTTCCACCGACGTTGGTCACTATCAAAAAATTTCTTTCCAAAACAACAACTTTAAAACCCGACTTTTTTGCTGTTAAACACACATTTTAGGTTTTCTAAAACTGAAATACATAGTTTTTAGAACTTGAACACATTTTGCCTTGGATGGTTTTGACACATAGTCAAGCCAAAACTCTTATTGACCACGCAAGGCAACAACCACTTCCACCTTCGCCCTTCATAACAAGTCCTCTAATGGAGTATACTTCAGACGCTAAGTGTACTCCTATCCAACTAACCCCCAATCAACCTCCAATTATTCCCAAAAGGGATCAAAATTTTGAGAGATTCCTTGACCACAACGTCAAAGCTCTCCAACACTATCACGTAAGAAACCAAACGTGAGATCTTTCAGGTAACCCTGTTTATGGGATGCCAACTTCTCTTACTGAAGCGACAATGATATCAACCACATCCACTACCCAACCCATGGTCACTCAGGCCATTACCTCAACCACTAACCCAACCATGGCCAATGTTCAAGATTTGGTCTCCCCTTTTATTTCTGGACCTACCTCCATCGGGGTTTCCGTACACCCTCAACCACACACAATTCAAACAAGTTCAACACCTTTTCAGAACTTGCTTGTCTCTATCCCACCCACTCTTGTACCCATAAATACAAGAGTGACTACCTATCCTTCAACTAGTGTTTCCGCCATTCAACCACCCTTGGCGACATCTAGTCAATTTGTGCCCTCTAACTTCATGGCACAAGCCCCTTTGACCTCAACATCAGTCCCCATGATGAACTACCAATATGTTGCGCCTATACAAATGCAACCAAGTACATCATACGCCCATCCCAATGTCTTCCAAGTACCTTACAACCTAGGGGGTGCCCCTCCTACCAATCCGTCAGCCGATCTAATCAAGATGTTGATGGATAAGATGTCCAACCTCGAGACATCCATTTCTGGTTCAAGCAATGTTCTTTCATACGAACAAATCTGTAACGAACCCATTCACCCTTCGGTCCCTATTCGACCATATCCTAACCAGTGGGAACTCCTTAAATTTACTCGCTTTCAGAGTAAAGAGGACCCACAACAACATCTACAAGCGTTTAGACACGCTTGCTACCTTATAGCACACGATGATGCGTTATTACTTTGCACGTTTCCCATGTCACTTTCTGGCATCGTCCTTGATTGGTATAGCTCTATTACCAGTCATTCTCTCTTTTCTTTTACTCAACTACCCCAGCTATTCCTTGACCACTTTTCAATCAACATTACTAAAAAGGACTCCATTACAGACCTATATTCTATTAAACAATTCGATGACGAGTCAATAGCTAACTTTGTTGCCTGTTGGATAGGTTTGATTAACCAACTCTCCTTTTCATTACCTCACCCTAAGCTCATTGAGATCTTTTCAAGAGCATGTGCTAAACACATCTCATCTACTTTGCGGGTCCAAACATTCCACACATTTGACGAAGCTTTCACCATGGCTCGAAAGCTTGAACTCCGCACGGTTGAAGAAGATAAGGTCAAACTACGTAGTAAAAATACCAACACAAAAGCCAATGACCCTTCTTCTTCCAGACCTTCTTCTTCCCACTCCAAGTCCAAGGGGTCGGCAAATGTTGTGGTCATTATATCATCATCTACCACAACCAACCAAACTAAGCCCTCCACATCACAATACATCACACGACAATTCCAACAATGATACATACAGCATCAATACAATCCAATAGGAGAGTCATACGCTTCCGTGTTGGATAAACTAGTCAAGTAGGGGGTTCTCAATCTCCCTCAAATTCGACCACCTCAATTTGACCCCTCAAAAGCCATCCCTACATGGTATAGGGAAAATGACTTTTGTAATTATCATCGTGTCAACGGTCACGACATAGACAACTGCAAAACCTTCAAAAACATTATCCAAGACATGCTATACAAGGGGGATCTTGTTTTGGATAACCCAAATGCATCGGCTAACCAAAACATAGATATCTTTAGGCAACCATTCCCTAACCATCCCCCAGGTTAGAATAATGTTCAAACCATGGCCGATGACCTTCAAGAGCGCAATATACACACGGTCTTTCCTGTCATTATTAACCAACCTCTCCCACAGTATGAAGAGGTTAGTCAACCTATTTGTCCACCACAGGTAGAAGAGCCTTCTTCTCCTATTTATCTACCACATGTAGAAGAGCCTTCTTCTCCTATTTGTCCACCACAGGTAGAAGAGCCTTCTTCTCCTATTTATCCACCACAGGTAGAAGAGCCTTCTTCTCTTATTTGTCCACCACAGGTAGAAGAGCCTTCTTCTCCTATTTGTCCACCATAGGTAGAAGAGCCTTCTCCTATTTATCTACCACAGGTAGAAGAGCCTTCTTCTCCTATTTGTCCACCACAGGTAGAAGAGCCTTCTCCTATTTATCCACCACAAGTAGAAGAGCCTTCTTCTCCTATTTGTCCACCACAAGTAGAAGAACCTTCTTCTCTTATTTGTCCACCATAGGTAGAAGAGCCTTCTTCTCTTATTTGTCCTCCATTGATGGAGGATAGTCCTCCATCCAACCCCCTTTCACATGTAGGAGAGTCTACTTTGACCTCTCCCATATTGGAGGATGTTTTGACGGTACCAACGCCGATAGCCTCACCCTCATCCTTCTTATTACCAATGGAGGATCATACTTTTCTTGCTCCTCGACCACACGTAGAAGGCATGATCATCCCTGCACTCTATCCTCTCAAAGAGCCACATTCTCCAATCCCTTCTCCACCGAGAAAAGAACTCGCGGCCTCACCCACTTCGGTCGAGGAAGATTCGGTGACGGTTTTCTCTCGCCTTTGGCCTGAGATCGTTGCATCTAACATGTTTTCGCTCTCACAATCACCTAAATCCTCTAAAAGACTGACTGCAAGACCTCGCGTGACATCACCAAAACCCTTCTCTCGATTGGCAGAAAACTTAGGATTTCTCCATTCGAGGAACTTAAAACATGAAGCACTATGGGTGTGACTTAAGACTCCTTATCTTACACATTCTGCTTCATCTTATATTACCAATCCTTCCACTACAATTCACCCCAAAGTCTCTAACAAGAATCGGGCTTCTACTTCCAAATCTTTAGAAGCTCAACCATCTACATCTAAACCCAAACCTTCGCAGGCATCTACCATGCCGAAATAGATTAAATCTTTTGGTGTTCATCCTGTATCAAATCTCACTCACCCACAAGTGAAGGTAGATTTGAACCTCACCCCACACAATAGTAGTCCTCACACCAAACTAAAGAAGGCTGTTAAACCACGTCGGAGAACTCCTCCACCACCATCACCATTGCCCTCTATTTTGGGCCCACATCCATTTACTTTAATAGGAGTGCTCCCAACTCCAACACCTAACAAAAACAAATCACCTCCATTACTCCCTTTACCCATCAAACATATATTTCCTCCAAGACATTCAACACCTCACACCAAGAAAGTGTCATCTACGTGTGTAGCCACACCGCCAAACAAAAAGATAGTATGAATAACTCCTCCTATAAATCCTAAACAGAAGTTGTCAACCCCTACTGCAATAAAGGGTGCAAAGCCATTAGTGGGGTCCTATGCTTTGTTGTTGCACCAATTGTTGCAATCCTCTAGCATCGTTTTACCACCCATTAAACCATACCAACCTCTCAGATCGAAACCATCTTGGTTCGACGACACTAAAATTTGTGCATATCATTGCAGACCCAGACATGACACTGAGCGTTGTTGCGCTCTTAAGGTTGTCATCTGCCAACACCTAAAAAAGGGCACCCTTCTCATTAAAGACCCCTTTGACA
This sequence comes from Torreya grandis, assembly GCA_037957365.1. Taxonomy (NCBI): domain Eukaryota; kingdom Viridiplantae; phylum Streptophyta; class Pinopsida; order Cupressales; family Taxaceae; genus Torreya; species Torreya grandis. Next base: position 2,293,629 of record JARHVA010001287.1, on the reverse strand, counting down.
AACTACTAACATCATCCCATGCCTCCCAAACCTCTTCACCTTCACACTCATCAACTCTCGGATCAAAACCATCTTGGTTCGACGACACTAAATTTTGTGCGTATCATCGCACACCTGGGCATGACACTGAGAGTTACTGCACTCTTAAGGTTGTCATTCATCAACACTTGAAAAAGGACACCATTTTCATTAAGGATCCTCTTGACCACCCTTTTAACAAACCATCGACACCATCCCATGCCTCCCAAACATCCTCACCTTCATCGAGATCCCATCGCAAGACTATGGTCCCTCTACCACCTTCTTCCCCTTTGTTCGAAATCAACACCATCAATATGGCCACCAGGTCACAAACCATGAAAAATAAATGAAAATATAATGTTTCTATTCCTTGGACTTATCCATTCGTCAAGCCTCTTCAACCACCAAAACCCAAGATTTCAATCTTGGGCACATCCCATCCAACATCTTCTAAGCCACTTCATGAATCCATGGTGAAACAACTTCACCAAACCCCTGTGAAGATGTCCTTGTATGACCTCATTCAAAGCTCTCCACAACATCACCAAACTTTAATCAAAGCTTTACAGACAGTGGAGGCCCAACCTGAAGACCCCCAACCACTGGCTAGTTTTGTCAAATCATTGCCCACTATCGCCTCCATCACCGTCCATGATTTTGAGATTCCAGACTACAACTTGGAAGATCAGGATCTCGCCCTCTCAAACTAATCTTATCAGGCAAAAGCTTCATAGGATGCATCCTTGCATCGCACTCCTTGTCTAAGAGGAGCTTCATCGTCTTCTCTTCATCTCATTTATCCAACCCATTGATTATCTGCAATGGGTGTCATACATTGTCCCTGTTACAAAAGAAATTGGGAGAATTTGACTTTATACTAAATATCATGACATCGACCAAACATCAACTAACCAAGTATCGACCAACACATGACCCATATGGAAAGAAGCAAACGGGGCAAGTTTGCTTCTATTTGGCTCGGACCTTACATAATAATGCATAAGCATGGATTAGGCACTTATCGTCTATCTTCTCTCAAAGGCTAGCCAGAACCTAAGCCCCTTTATGCCTTATATCTATGACCATTCTACTGTTAATCAAGTAATCATTCACTTGACGTTTAATTTGAGCTCATCTCTTGAGTAACCCCCATCATTTCTATTCCTATTCCTTTCAACCCTCTTTCCTACAAACATTAGTCAACCCTTTTGTCAAGCATGAAGCTTTGTCCTAATATAAGGGAAACCCTTAAACCTCTATAGACCAGTCCATGACTAAAAGTCCAGTCAACAAATAACACATAAAACGGGGATACCTAATCAAAAGTCATAAACTATAAATGTAGACTGCTCCCTCGAAGGACAGCTGCATCATTGTTGTAATGGATAGACTGCTCCCTTGAAGGACAGCTATTCAAAGACATTCAAACATACAAGGCAGAATATAGACCACTCCCTTGAAGGATGACTATGACCAAATTTTGCTACATACACAGCACCACATGACCATAAAACAAAACAACATCCCTAAGTAGACTTCTTGCATTGATCAGTCTGCTATCAAAAATAAAAAATTGACTGACAAACTATTAAATCATGGACTTCCCAATAGTCGTTCTCGGGGTCACCTATAAAAGGGGCAAATTTATCCCTGCTAAAAAAGGGTTACGCTATCCTAACATATCACATAATCATACCTATTACCCCGACATACTCAAGGGATTTTCAGTTCACTTAATGTCAAGTGATTCGACTATTTCTCTAACATAAACTAATAAGTCAATGACGTAATGCATGAACAGGGCTTTCATTTGCAAAAACCCTTATCTATGCTATCATTATGGTCCTTGTCAATGAAAGAGCAATGCGCCTTTCACTTCTTACATACCTTCGTCACATACAACCAAACTAAACCAAAACATTTTTTTTTAACCATTAACATGACATCATGATTTATTTAATACAAATACCGATTTGTGTTATATAAATTATCATAGCCCATTCACATTAGTTTCTATGGAAAACAATACACATGGAAACTAACAACCAAACACAATTTATGTCAAGCATATACCATCACCAATATGGACATTTACTGAAGCATAAAATATACTCATTTCATTTTTAGCATACATCCATCACTAATATGGAAAATTTCTAGGGATGAAAACCCACATAACCAATGTTACAGAATACACCATCATACAATATGGAAAAGGCTGTAACATCATCATACACTCATCATTTCAAGCATGTACCATCACACATATGGAAAATGCTAACATGACCAATACAACCTATCAACCACTTTGACTCTTCTTCCCTTTTGGGGAGAACTACATTGGCTTGAGGCCCTTAAAATAAGGGCTATGTAGGCAACACTCAGTTGACATGGTGTCTTCTGGGGTTAGCTCGGCCATTCATTGGTTTATCTACCTAATGGACCAACTATCTAAACCAGCCTAAAATCATGACCAAACAACCTGCCCTGACATTGTAAAAGCCACCTTCGACTCCTCCTGGGGCACATTGGAGATCACATACATCTCCCATAACCAACAAACCAATTGAGATCACTTATATCTCAACCTGACTCGACAAACAACCCTAGAGATCGCAACTATCTCTTCAGACCATGACCAATTTCGAGACAACTCTGCCTTAGTTGTTTTGATTGCATATATGCTACCTCACGAATAGTTGGCAAATTTTACGCACCCTACATTATGATCCTCACACGTATTCTTAGATCGTGACCAAGTTGATCCCCTATATGTGTGACATTTTCATGTTTTCCAAGACCACTTCCTGAGCCCGAGATTCTTTGAACACGACGACCATTGGAGCTACAGCTTTGATCATTTAACCCAATCAGCTATGACTAAAAAGCTGGGGCCTGATTACTTCAATTTTAGCACTCCTCGACCTTGACTGTGACAATTTGACCTGCTATCACGTGAAGTGGTATACACGCAATCTCAACTATTGTAGCGTTCACACTCCAACTTCACCATATTCATTCACTATCTATCAAATCGGCAACTGATTTTAGATTGCCCTCTCTCGATTCCCGCTTTGAGGAGGAATACCTCATCCCCTACTTGGGGCAACCTACTCTTATTTTTGTCTTGCAGTTCATTAAGAACAACCAACAAGACAAAAGGGGCAAATGTAGACACCAAAATTGTGTCAACTCCCCTTGGTCCCTTACACATCTTATTAATTTAAAATAAACAACTTATTTTAGATTAATGACATCACCTAGACACCTCACCTAGGACACCTCACCTTGGACACCTCACCACGACACCTCGCCTTAGACACCTCACCCTAAGACCATTTCCTACCCTATGACTCACCTTGAGACTAAGTCATCTACCTATGACCTATTCTCACTCCTTTCCAACCACCTAACCAACACTTGTGCATAATAACCCCATCTTTTGACCATTCTCCAATGGCAAATGCACATGGCGGATGGAGAAACGGGAAAAGGGCTAAAAATAGCCCTTTTACCCATTATCTAGCCACTGCCATCGATCAACTGTCGATCGACGCCTACGAGATCATCGACGTTGGTTTCTTAAATCGAGTTCTGACTCTAAGCTGGGATGGCTAATCACGAATCTCTCTATCTCTAACTCTCGAACCCGAATCTAGAATCGTTGATCTCTAATCTCTGGCTCTCTCCCTCAGACTTCCTCTCTCACGGACATGCACTCTCTGAAACCAAGCATCAGACTTTGACTAACGCTCTCTAGGTTACAGAAACTCTGCAGAATCACTCCAGACATTGGATTGGAAACATTGCATGAGATCTTCAACATCAGCCACAACCAGAGCTAAGTATTCTTCTGTCTTATTTCAGTATTTAGAATACAGTAGTAATTAGTTTCTATTTACTATTTCTAAATACTATCAACCAGACCCGACTTCTTCCTAGAGAGGCTGAAAAGCCTTCCCCATATCCTTATCCTCTTTACACACCAACCTTCTACCTTTGTCCCTTCTCAGACCCTACTCATTGTCCTGCAACCCTGCATAACCCTGTAGGCTTCCACAGACTCTTCTATCATAATCCAAAACCAATCCAAGGCCCATTGCCCTGACCGACATCGACCACAACCCCGATCGACATCGATAACATAACCGACGTCGACATATTTATCAACCGACACCAGCAAGACTTTCGACGTCGGTGACTGTGGTAGATTGATTGCAAAGAACAGGTACGCATTGTCTACTTTCTCTTTCTTAGTATTTCACCATTTCTTTTCATACAAACACTCTTTTTTTCAAATAGTGGACTGTCATCCCTTAAGGAAGTTTTTACGCTTCTGGGACCGAGCGTGTGCTTGGCAGTCCACCATATATTTGTCTAACATTCTCTTTGTTTAATTCTTATTCTTATCTACAGGTGTCTTCCTCCATAGCCAAAGAGGAGCTCCTACAACGTCTGGATACGGTGCGTAACTTAATCCGGATATCATCTAACCCCTGACCCTTTATCTTTAGTTTCTTCTTCTTCTGAATGTAAATAAAAAAATGAGTAGAAACAGTTACCTTTATAAGGTTGTAAGGATGGTGTGATCCTTGACCTTTGTATGTTATGATAATTTTGACATTATTTCTTCTTGACTATGAATACAACATAATATGTTAAGTTATGGAATATGATACTAGTTATGTTTGTCTAGTGGCAACTTAATTCAATTTAGAATGATTGTATGATTTTTTTTGTATGTATGTTGGTACATCTAGAGTTATATTATTGTTTTCTATGATTTGTTAGTGTATAATTGTGATTCTTTTAATCTTGTGCACATTTTATAGATCATTAGGTTGTGGAGACCTAAGAGAAGAGTGGTGAATTAAGAATGTGAGTATTAAGTTATAGGAGTGAATACTACTTAGTTTCACAATAACTCAGTAGTTACTGAGTTTGGAACTGATAGATGAATTTATTGAATCTAGGATTTGATAGATGGACTTATCTAATTCAGTCATATGGTTATACACATATATACTATAAAAGGTTTATTCTTTAATTTTATATACATTAGAAATGTAGTATTTTTAGTTCATATTCATCATCTTACTTGTTAGGAGCTTTGTGGAGTAGTGGCAGTATAGACATATTATACTTATCAGCAACTACACCAAGTAACAATATTATTAATTTATACACATCATTCTTGTTAGTTTTTCTAAATATTTTTCTTCAAAATAAGTAAAACACTCTCTGGATTAGAGGGATGTATAGAGGGGCTAGAAGGTTTTGTGGAACTTTTCCTGGTCATTTATTTTCACTTTTATGATGATTTCATGTGCTTTTGAAAAGTTAGTGAAACTTTCATTGAGATATATGGGACCCTTCGAGGTATTAGAAGTAGTTAGTCCTGTAGTATATAGGTTTATCTTATTGGTTTTAGACCCTGGGGTGGTCATGATAGAACTAATCAAAGTGAGTGACACCCACAACTTTTATTTGTAAAATAAAGAGATGTCATAGAGTAGGATCTTGTGGGACCAAGATTCTAAGAATAGTGTTACTTGAGAGAACTATGATGAGATCTACAGGTAAATTTTGCATTTATTTGCTTAATTTGATACTTTATACTATGTTATTTCTCTGTTAAATAATGTTTTTAATTCAGAACTTGTGTTTGATAAGAGTCGTCTGAGATGATGACTAACTTTAGGGGGGAAATATGTTACATTTTGATTCCTCACTAAGCAGACTATTTGATTATTCATGGATATTTATAGTTGACAAATTTAGATTTGGTTATTTTTAACTAAGCTTTGAAATATATGCTATTATGAGAAAGTAGGATATTGCTTAGGTTATGTGATTACATTGCTATGAGTTAGCTATAGTGTATGTGTTTACATTACGAACATGTTGATTCATTATTTCAGCTATATTTTATGATGTATGTATATCATGTTGATATGGTCTAACTACCTGCTTGTTGTGAGATTGACATAGGAGAAATCATCCATCAAAGCATGATGGAGAGAGAGCATTATCAAAGAGGGTAATGTAGATGAAGATGTCAGAGGATGACAAAGAAACTAACTATAACCCTACACACACCAAAATACCTAGCACATGTTAGAATGCATAATGAAATGGTTTGCATAGTATGTTTATTATTGCTTGTATTAGATAGTCATTTAAACATGGTTGTTACCATAGTTTAAAAATTTAGTTAGATTTCTTCTTACGTATATAAATCAATCTTGTATGATTGTGTTTTGTTGTGCTAATGTGTTCACGACTACTAAAGTTTTTGAAAATGCAAATTTGGATGACTAGTGTTTAGTACTATTGTATGTAGACCAACCAACATATCTTAATAATGTCGAGAATATAAGTTAATTATCATAACGATATTTAAAAATATAATTATCATACTTAACTACTTAAAATAGATAATTATCATTACTAGAATTATGTTATAAATTATTAAATGTGTAGTAATTAGCTATTGAAGTTAGGAAAATATATAGAAATAAAAAAAGGCTCGTAAAAGGAATAAAATGAATAACAACAAAAGAAAAATAATAATTATAAAAATAAAACAAAAAAAAGACATTAAGCAAATAATTAAAAGAAAAAATAAAAATCATGCTAAAGAGAGAAGGTGGAGTTTTTAAAGGGAACGTAACATGTAGAAAGGGTAAGAAGAAGAAGTCTTAAAAAAAGAGAGAAAAGGAAGGGGGTGTAGCACAAGAGAACAAAAAACCAAAGAAAAGAGGAGTAGCAGCATAGGGGAGTCATAGAAGAGGTGTTTGGTAGGGGAAGCAATAAAGACAAGAATAGAGAGAGATTAATTATGTGTTGTCAGGTAAGCCGTGTTATTGAAATTTATATATTTATCCATACATGACATGGTGTGCATAATTAAATGATATGGTATATGTGTGTGTTTGTCATGGAATTAATTGGTAAATAAATACTTAAATAGATCTGTAAAATATAACAAACAACTAGATAAGGAAGAAAACATTGTGCTTTGAATAAAATATGTAAGGTGATTTAATATATAATCTTGGATTATGTATATATAATTTCTAGGTATATACAAAATAATTTAGTATACCAAGACGCATCTTAATATATATATATATATATATATATATATATATATATATATATATATGCAATATTACTTATAAATTGGATATATATTTAAGTCTACAATTTGATATTTATAAGTATGCAAACCTTCTATATTGTGATTTAGTCGATTTAATATTAAAAATTGTTGAGTAGTATAATCTTTGATATATGAGATAATATATATCTATTTGATTATATGTTTACAATTATGCTATCAATATCTTTCAATTGTTTTGTCTATATCTTTCAATCGAACTCTGGACATGTTAATTGATGGACATACCCAACTATATATCTTAACATATGCATAATATGATTAGTGCATATATGGAGAATATATGTCGTAAAATATATATAACCTATATGGAGAATACCACATATATAATATATGATGTAACATATGCATATATGGAGAATACACGACTACCTTAATTTATAATTCATTGGAAGATATTATGTCATATATCTTAAAGTAACTCTGGACATGTTAATTTGTGGACTTACAGAGTTATTTATATGGCATAAATCCATAAATTAACTAAGCAAACTAGACAATGTGGATCGAACTCTTCTCTTAAGGATAATTTCTGAAATACGTATAATTGGTAGTTATATGGTAATATGTTGTAGCAATCAACACCTTATGTAGGAATAGGTAGAGAAAAGTTTATACCTCTAATACAACTTTTAATAGCAATCTGGGTGGTTAATATATAGTTGAATAATAGGTGATTTGATTATATAGGAAATCTTGTTTGGTCAGTAAGGAGGGAATCTTTCAGAGTATTATTATTCAATATGGGAATGTATTAGGAATAACATGATAGATTATTGTTAGTCATGGGTTATTATATATAATCATGGGTTGTTATATATATATATATATATATATATATATATATATATATATATATATATATATATATATATATATATATATATATATATATATATATATATATATCGTAGGCTATGACTATTACCATGTGGTATATTATTGTATTAAGGGTTGACATAGAGATTTAAGAAAAGATATACCATGTGATAATTTAGTCATTTAAATAGTAATATACCATGTTATGGTGTAACATAGAGGAGGATATGAGATTATAACATGTATTACTATTGACTTAAAGTCATATTCAAGAAAATTGGGTGATGTACACTATACTATACTTATGGTGTGTTTTTATTAACAAATTATTTACTTTAATGTATGTTTATATGAATGGAACTTATGAAATGAAATTAATGGAACGATCTTACCTATCCTACCTATTTGAATGGTAATGACTATTCATATTAAAGCTATTATTTTTTTGGGAATGTGATTACTTGTTCCTCAATATTACGGAAATGTTGTTATATTTAGTGTTAGCCTGTCAATAAAGTTATATTGATCAAGTATTTAACTAAGAATCGTAAAGGCTAATGATATCATTTATATTATTGAACATATTTATGCATAAAGAAAATAAATGTATATGAGTATTTAGGAAGCATTTAAAGGGTTTAATGAATACTGGGTATGTTGGGTTGTATACCTCTAAATTATTGACAAATACAAACACATTTGGTCATGAGACCCAGAGAATTGAGAAACCATGTCAACATAAATATAAACTTCTAACCAAGTGTAAGGTCATGATCCTACGAAATGTAGTTAAGTATATGGGAGATTCTTGATTAAGACATATAAGAAACATTAACATTTTTTTTTTATATCATTGGAGTAGTTACATATGATGCATATTATAATATACAAGTACTTGTATATAGGAACTATACCTATGGTTAAATAAATGATTGAAATGAGTCATAAGGTGTTTATGGGATCGTAATTGTAACTGTGTGAAAATAGTCTCCTAAAAAATGAATTAAGTTGTTAAAATGAAAAGATTATGGAATAACTTAGTTATGAGTTATCTGACTCTTTAAGAATAACATTACTAAGCTGTTGAAATATATTTACACTCAGTAATGAATACTTGTGTGGAGTATTATGAGTATATTATGTACAAGTGTTTAGACATATATAACATATAATAATGCATCGTGGTGTGTGCCTATAAGTTATGTTTCTTTTGAATGTTAGTATACAATTTAAACATAGAGTATACCTGGGTGGTATAATCTGTACTTATTTTGTTATTATCTATGAATATGGGTTATATGATTTTTAAAATTATAAGACTGACGGTTCATAATTGAGTAGTGTGCTCATGTGTAATAAACTATGATATTATAAGATGTCATAGAGAATATTTTAGTTAGAATTATAGTATAAATGTATGGTATAAACTATAATTGATATGCTTAAATACATTCATACGTTTGATGGACTAAATGTATGCGAAATGGTTATTTCTCGAATATCATGGTTATGACAATTAGTAAGGATTTTAGATATGCGTACATACAACCTTAAGAATATAACAAATACTAGAATTGAGTATTTTGTGTTTCATGGGAACTATGGCTCATTTATTATATCTAGTTGCTTGAATAGAGACTTATGTGTCCATGTATTTAAAACTAATTTATATGACTGATTATGAAAAATTAATAGTTATGTCTTAAAATACTAGACTATGGTAATATGGGTTATCATAGCGTGTAGTATATTTGGAAGTTAATTATGGCAGTTGGAGTCTATAGTTAAATGTGTATTTTATCTGGATGGTATAAATTATAGTCATTATTTCTAGTATGAGATAGATAATAATGTAAGATTTATCCATACATTTGACATAATAAATGTATGCTTTGATTACTCCTATGTTTAGCATGTTATGTGATATGATTGCTAGTAGGATGTAAATTATATGAATCTTGTGGTTGAATTGTATTTGACCAATATCAGTTTGTTGATACTAAATAAGGAGTGAGACAGACTTCACTGGGTTACTAACATCACAATGTCAGATGAAGGCAATCTAATCAAGTGGTGTGTATGAATTTGATTGATCTATAGATCGTTATTATTTATTTTTATTAAAACTTTAGCTAAAGCATGTTTAGTGAGACATTGTCATTTTATGAGTATGATTTACATGTTTGTGTGATATCTTGCAATAGAATAAGTTTTCTATGATACACTGCATACTTAGTTTTAGAAATCATACAACATACAGGGACTTGATTGTCTCTATGAATTTTCACTTCATCACTATCTACTCATCTATGAAGGGAGGACCATTCCCTAATGGGATTAGTGTAGGAGATTGTTGGCCTGTGGTTGGTGTGAAAAAGTACTCAGATGATGCTCTGCTTCTCCATAATAGTACTACGATTGAGATGACACTTGAGATTGCCATAGATACTATAGTCTGAGGAACTCTGCTCTGGATAGCCATGTATCTTATTTATGTACATTATATTATATTGTATTTATTATTGGCAACATTATCATGAAGAATTGTAATTCTTATTTACTATAGATTGACAATAGTGGTTGTGTATTGTACTAGCAGAGGTTGGCTATTTGTAATTACTTTTTATGTTTTATGATGTGTTCCATATGTTGATAGTGGTCAATAATTGTTTAGATGTCATGTACTTGTATTACTGTTATCACACTTGAGTATTTTGTATGATCACTACTTAGATTTGTGTGGTGTAATTCAATTATAGTATGTGTATTCAATTAAATAAAATTATGTATTTTTAGTTAGTGCCCAACAGGGTTGTTACATTATTATCCATGCCTATTGATGATGAGAATTTCAAATTTTATAAAATGGTACATTTTGAAACTAAAGGCATCCCTACAGTGGTACCACCTAAACAATGCATTCCTCTTGACCACATACAAACATATGAAATACGTGAGTCAAATACAATGGCTCCTTTGCCTCTAGATATAAACAAGACACTAAATAATGAGGTACACTTAGATAATATAATGTCCCCTTTTCATATAATTTTAGTAATTAATAAAATTGCTCGAATAGTAATTTTAATCATTTGGAAATATAAGGCAATTTAATTAATTATTAAAATAGAACTATCTTGGATAATTATTTGAAATATTGGAAAAGTGGTTTTAACCATTTGAAAAATTAAGGTAAATTTAATGATTATTCTAAGGGGTTTTATAATTAATAAATTGCTTGAAAAGTGATTTTATCACTTCAATTATTAAAGCAAAGACCTAATATAAAATAATTATTTAATTTACCAAAAAGTAGTTTTAATTACTAATTTATTTTTTAGATAAAGGTAAAAACAGGTTTTGATGGGATCTCGAAACCCAAGTACAAGGAAATAAAGATAAAGCTTCAACTCCCACAAGCATAACCTAAAAACTACTACAAAGAAGTAGCAAAAATAGGTTTTAAATGGACCTGAAACCACCAGAGAGACCACTGGTCAAAACCCAGATTTAACATAGATCTGGCTACACCATAGATAGAAGATTACAAAAAGAAACCAGAGAACAAGACCAGAAAACATAACTAGCAAGAAGAACCAGACTATTCTTCCAGTTCCAAAATTATTTTCACAGTTTCTATACCTTTCACAGCAGTATCCTGAGTGGTGGTTGCCGCCAACTTGGCTCCCTCTTGTGTAGCCTTCTTTCTTGAGCTTTGTCTCGTCCTTTTGCTAGGCCCCTCCAAAGATTTGGTCTCCTCGCTAGCTCTTTTTCCAATATTGGCAGCTGCAGCACAAATGTTGGACGTTACTTCCTCTATTTTCGTTATGTTCTCCCTAATGAGTTCTCGAAGGTTATTCTCATAATCTTTGAGCTTGACTGGGATATCTCTTATCTATTTTTCCATGTTGTTAATTTTGTTCCATGCAGCTTTCTGGTTATCTTCCATAATTTCCACTTTCCTTTTGAGATCCTTAATCTCCTTACACATCCAAGAATCAAGTTGGAGAGAAGCCTCTGCTTTGCAATTAACCCAACTCATAGGTGTGTGCTTTCCATCGTTCTGCCTTTTCTCTCTCCATTCCTCAGAATTCTTATTGGGACTGTTCCCGCCTTCTTTAAAGTGATCCTCTCGGCCCCTTTGATACTGTTCTTTTGTTCCAGTTTGAATTTCTATGTCCATTTCTTGATTGTCATCCTGAACTGTATTTTCCCTTTTGTTTCTTGAAACAGGGTCCTCAACAGGGCCATCTTGGACAATATCTTCCTCCGACACTTTCTGATTTTCCTCAGTTTCTTCTTTACTATTTTTAGATTCCTCCTCTTTGCTGACTCCTTCTTTCTCATTCTTCTCTTGACATTCTTCGTCCTCTTTTGAATTTGTATTCCAGCTTTCAGTACCTTCTTCTTCCTCCAGATTTTCCTCCCTAGGTTTATCAATTCTCTCCCGCTCTGTATCTTCTTCTACATTATGATTTTTGGCGCTGGGGAACTTGATTTTGTCTTTCCCTTTTACAATTTCACTCTTTCTGCTCCCAGACTCCTTATTTTTCCCCTGGTTAGGGTTCTTAACCATAGCTTTATTCTTGTAGTAGCCTTCGATTAACAAAATTAGGCCTTCATGCAGGATAGGACGCGTTTCCTTCTTCCTGTGAGCAAATAAACTTTGGACCAAAGAGAAGCGCAGGTAAAAAGGAAAAGACAATCTTACCTTGTGTCTGAAATGATTAAAGAAAACAAAGTGGAATTTATGCACTCTCTTGCTTCTTCCGTCCAGGATGAAATACTCCCTTGTACAACATAAGACATCCCTCCATATCCCCTTAATCTGTTCCAATTCATAGAAATCCCCATTCTTGACCAGCTTCTGCTCTTCCACATCCGTCTTGGGAAACTTACAAAAGGCCTCATTTGAAATGCTTGTCTGCTTGGAGAATTTAAGTCCATCCGTAGGCAGCCCTGTAACCTATGCTATAAAATCCTCAGTTAGGTTCACCGTGATACCATGCAAAGTGACCCTTTCATCAATCCAATTTTTGAAAAAAGCCGTAGTGATATGCGGTTTTGACCCATGTAGCCTTTCCATATAATTCATGACTTTTCCTTTCTGCAGAATTCTCCAGACATCTTGTTTCTCTCTCTAATCATCACAGTTTTTAGGTTCCTACTTCCTTGGTTCTCCCTTCCTTTCGTGAGCCATACTCATCTCCTTTGAAACCCAATCGCTATGAACTTTACAATGATCCCACCTGCTGCCAATTTGATTTGAAAGTCGGCTTTGTTTGGGCACGTTCAGGATCCGCTTCTCACTCTCAAGAGCCTTCCTCTTTAATGATTGTAGACCTTTCCCTGCAAAGCCACTCCTCCTACTCATTATATTTCTATTACAATCTAATCTTTCCCTCCTTTGCATGAGTTGCATCATGAAGAATGAGCACCCTCAGTTCCACATTCTTTTCTAATGTTTCCTGCCACCTCACTTTTTGTCTTATCTGGACTGCACAGTTTGCTAACCAATCTGCAACTCCATTGGCTTCATGATAGGTGTGGGTTATAGTCACTTTATCAAATTTTTTTATTAAGGTTTTCATCTCCATTACCATAGCCTCTATGGTCCAAGACACAGTATTTTTATTGTTAAGAATATTTATGATGTTCAATGAGTCTCCTTCTAGCCACAATTTGGGATATCCCGAATCCATAGCTATTTTGATGGTATGAAGGGCAGCAGTAGCTTCGGCAATGTGACAATTCGATTTACCGATGGGGATTGCAACAGCATCAATAACCTTTCCCGTATGGTTTCTCAAGACTCCACCACAACCTGCTTTCCCTGGATTCCCTTTAGCAACTCCATCAAAGTTTCCTTTAATCCACCCTTGAGGGGGAGCATTCCATGTAACTCCTAATATGGGATTATCAGGTTTACCTTTATAATTTTCCGTACTTAAGGATTATCCACTTGGAGAGTTGAGCTTGGATTCTTTTGTGATAAAAAATTCTCCTTAATAGCTCTAATGATGTTCTGTCCTACCACCCATCCAGGGAGTTCTTTATTTCTAAAAATTCGGTTATTTCTTTCCTTCCATATTCCCCACCAAATATGGGGAAGAGTAAGTTTCCATAAAAAAATTACTTCAGAATTCTTGGAGGGGCAGTACCAGCTTTTAAGAGATAATTCCACGTTTTTATGATGGATCCATGCGATGCCCCATAGATTGAGGATCTCTTTCAGACTAGCTGTGTAAAAGAACAGTTTAAAAACAAATGATCTGTATCTTCAAGGCCCTTATTACAAAGAATACACCTGTTCACAATATATATTCCTCTTTTCTGTAAATTGTCCAAAGTTAAGATTTTGTTTTGGAGGAGGGTCCAGAAAAAGATTTTGATTTTAGGGATGAGCCCCTTGATCCAGACCTTCGTCCACAGCGGTTTGTTGCCATTTCCCTTTGAATTGAAAATGGAACAAACTTTAAACTGTCCGCTTGGCTCATTGTGCCAAACAATCTTATCTTCAAGATTAGGGTATAGAGATATAGCATTGAGGGATAGTTGAATATCCTTGAAATCTTGATCATAGTCAGTGAGGTTCACCCAGGAGTTGTTCTGCCAGTATTGGTTAACCATTATTCCCACTCTTTGCTTGCAACAGTCTATAACATCTTTATCTTGGATTTCATCTTGCAAAGGTTTTCCTTTTAACCAAATATCTTCCCAAAATTTCACCTTTTTGCCATTGCCAACTTTCCAGGAACTTTCTTCTTCTAAAACATGTTTAGTCCCCTGGACTGCCCCCCATATGGCAGAAGGATGGGAAATGTCCGGATTAGAAAAGAATTCAGGGAGTGACTTTGCCTTAAATAAGTATTTGTGCTTCCATATTTTGCTCTATTCTTTATTTTCCTGATAAACCCTCCAACCCTGCTTAGCTAAGAGAGCTGTGTTCATACTTCTAATTTTCCTTATTCCTAGTCCACCTTCCCTGACAGGTTTACAGATGTTATCCCATGCTATTAAAGGCATTCTTCTTTTCTCCTCGGTACCTGACCAAAGAAAGTTTCTTTGAATTTTTTCAATAGCTTCAGCAAATTTAGTGGGGATTTTGAAAAGACTCAAAGCGTACGTGGGTATGCTTTAAAGACTTGCTTTGAGGAGGGTGAGCTTTCCAGCTTGGCTTAGAAAACTACCTTTCCATCCTGCTAATTTCTTACTAAATTTGTTAATAAGTCCTTCCCAGAAAGTTTCAGGAACTTTCATCCCAAAAGGGAGACCAAGGTAAGAGGAAGGAAAAGATCCTATGGAACATTCAAGAATTTTTGCTATTTTGTTCTGTCTGTGACTTGGGTATTAGTAAAGAATACTGCACTTTTGTTCCAGTTTATCAGTTGTCCAGAGGTAGAAGAATATAAATTTATAACTTCCTTTAAAGTTCTGGCTTCTGTGACTTTAGATTGCCCCATGAAGATAGTGTCGTCAACAAATTGACCATGGGAACATATTAAAGGATGCAAAGAGGGTTTCAGGCCCTTAAATAAACCTTTACTAACTAAGTCCCCTAAGTATCGCCCCATACTATCAGCCATAATTATAAACAGAATAGGGGAAATAGGATCCCCCTGTCTTAATCCCCTTGACGGATTGAAAAAATGAGACGAACTCCCATTTACCAACACAACAATAGAAGTAGTAGATATCAACTGCTTGATCATGTTAACCACTCTTTGTTCAAAGCCAAAGGCAGTAAGGCTTTTAGAAAGGAATAACCAATCCACCCTGTCATATGCTTTAGCAATATCCACTTTCATTATGAACCCCTCATTGTTTGAGCTGAACAGCGAGTGAATATTCTCATGCGTCGTTATTACAGAATTGAGGATTTGTCTACCTGGGAAGAATCCATTTTGCTGATCAGCTATTATCGACGGGATCACTTGAATTAATCTGGTTGTTAGAACTTTGGATATTATCTTATAGAAGGAGTTGCACAGGGTAATCGGTCTAAACTGATCAGGACTGTCAGCTCCAGCCTTTTTTGGAATCAGACACAGAAAAGTGGCATTAACTTCCTTCAGCATCTGTTTGGCTCCAAAGAATTCCTTCACCGCATTACTGACATCTTTGCCAATAAGTTTCCAGAGCTTTTGAAAAAAGAACATGGGAAAACCATCTGGTCCAGGTGCTTTATCTCCTCCTAAAGATCTAACTACTTTGAAGATTTCCTCCTCCTTAGGTATGGAACATAACATGTTATTCTGCTCCTTCGAGACCAAAGGAGGAACCACACATAGGATATCAGCCTGACTTTTCAAGTTGATGTTTCTATCAGCCTTCATCAGGGAGGAGAAAAATGAAAGCATTTCCTCCTTTATTTCCTTTTCCTCTGTCATCTTCTGATCTCCTTTTTTCAAGTGTTGAATATGAGTTTTAGCTCTGTGTTTCAGAGTGGAAAGATGGAAAAACTTTGTATTTTTGTCTCCTTCTTTCAACCATTGCACCCTAGATCTTTGTCTCCAATAGGTTTCTTCCTTTGTTATAATATCTTGGTATTGAACCAATTGTTCACTTTCTTCTCTACGAAAGTCAGAAGTATAGCCGTTTTGCTGAATTTTTTCCTGAATTCTACTAATTTCTTCCTTAATAGTCTTCTTTTTCTCAAAGATATTTCCAAAACAATCCTTATTCCATTTCTTAGCTTCCTTTTTAACATTTTTGAGCTTGGAAGCCACTCTAAAGAGCGTTGTTCCCTCAATAGGTATATTCCACCACTCTTTTATTTTGCTTTCAAACTGTGGGTGCTGCATCCACATCTTTTCAAATCTGAATGGATGATTCTTTTTCTGGTTCAATTTGACCGCTGTGAAAATAAGAGGGAAATGATCCGAGCCTATTCTATGGCATGCTTCCAATTTACAAGTGTAATCTTTTGTCCAGTGAATTACTAATTTATTAAGGTGAGTTATTTAATTAATTTAAAAAGGCCTAAAGTGAAATTAAAAGGAATGTCAGCGTGGGAGCTAAACAAAAAACAAAACAAAAAAGATATCCTAAAAGTTGCCAAGAGAGGATTATGAGGTATTTTATCTTCCCAAGGTCGTTTGCCCCACTTTGGAAGGTACAAATATAATGAGAAGATAACAATTGAAGATATGCTAAAAATTAATATTGTTTTTTCATGCTTGAAGAAGATATTGGGATGCATGCCCAATAAGTGTTTGCAGATTTGGAGTTGATTATTCTACAAAATGTGTCTTTTGATGTCACCTATTGTGAATGGTGTATTTGTTACTTGCTCTAGAGTTAGGTGATTTGTTTTGAGAGATTATTGAGAGAGTTTGGTGGACTATTTGAGATCCATCTTGAGCATAATAATTCTGATTATTATTTGTATTAATTTGGTAAGTGGAGTGACTTGGTTTGGAGACTCATGGGAGTGTTTTGAGATCCCTTTTTGGATTTAATTGATCAATTTAATATTCTAGAATTTATTATTAATTTTCTTGAATATTGGCGTAGGGTTTGAAGAAGGTTTGATGAAATTTTGAGGCTCTAATATGCTAGAATATTAAATAATAATTTTCAGATTATTATTTAATTTATTGGCAGATTTTCTTGATTAGATTGACTTGTGAAAGGTGGGATTTTATCCAATAAATATTCAACAAATTATTATGCACCTTGGCGACTTGGATGACTAGCTTGGAGGACGTTTTGGGCTATTTTGGATGCTCTAGGAGTTCACTAGAAAATTTTCCTGATTTTTGGTACATGTGGCTTATTTTTGTCGAGGGTTTGAAGTAGAAATTAAGTGCAAAACAACAAATGTATTTGATATAAAAATCATGTTTTTACAACTATTATTAAATAGCAATTGATCCTACAAATTTTTCAAAAAGGTACATCTTTTTAATTTCAATTTATTGTTCATATTTGCAAGTATTCAAGTGAAATTTGGATAAATTAGTGGCTAAAAATTATCTACACATCTCTTGCATATTGACGCCTAGGATTTTTTGAGTTTTGGTAAGGGTTTTGGATCGTTTATTGCATGCTAGGGTTTGTTGATTTTCAATTTCAAAATTCAAAAAATTATGGATTTTAAGGAAAACCCCTTTTTGTTTAAATCATCCCATTTGAGGACATTACAAATGCACATCAAGAGCAAGAACCATTATTAAATGAGCTAATAGAACCATAAGAGCCCCCAATATTTGAGCTTCCTTTACTAGTCAATACTAAGCAAAAGGATGGCCATGTTTCATATTACTATTACAGTGATGATGATACAACTTATGATTTGATAGATAAAAAAATGTGAAACTTAAAATTTGATCCACTTGATCACCTACCACATAGCCTATTCGAACCTATGGGTCTTGACACATATAAACTAAATCCACTTGTAAAAAATACAAAACTAAATCTAGATAAGGAACAAACAAAAATAATAGATGAAATTGTAAATGCTTGTTATTCCATACATCCAACTTCCTTGAAAACCTTGAGTCAACCTTACAAGGGACAAATGCAAATTAATCATGTGAATAATGTGGAGTATTCTCAAAAGGCTTCATAATAAATTTTACAGATCGTGACATAACAAGAGAGTCTAGATACCATGTTATCTATGTTACTCAAGCATATGATAATTTATTTACCTTCTACTAGATATAGATCACACAGTAGACTTATACCCATATACGACACGGTATCATACTATAAATATCATCAGATCATTGGCCGTAATACCAATCAATGTGAGACATTGAAGAACCTAACTCAAAAATATAAGAATGAAACACACATACACATTATGTCTGACATGAGAAAAGGTGAAATCCTTCTTATCTTTCAAAAAAAAATTATCTCTCCAAACAATCAAAGTATGAAGATTTAACTATTACTGCCAATATTGATGGGGTATATTGCCACCATCTCTAGTTTGATATTAACAAGTGGGATACAACTTGTAGCATCACATTTCTTGCACAATTTAGATATACTACAAATGAACTAATATACTCTCCATTAATGCCATAATCTCAAGGATACATTTGGTTACCTATAGCCTGTGGCCAAGGGTGCAATCTTCCACCATATGGATATTAGACCATGAACCAAATCTAAAACTAAAGTTTGGACAAAATTAGCTAATCAAGTGGAATGTTAAGCTAGATACTACAAAAATGTGTCTTATTTTTCTTGATATGGATACAGAGATTTGCATACAACATGATGGCCATGAGTATTTGCCTGCACCATTGGCTTCAGGTAAATCGTTAAACAAAAACATTAGAGTGGTAGTAGTGCGACGATATAAACAAATATCAAGAAATTTTCTAGGTGGTCCTACACCTTTTGATGATGAGGACTTCCTTGATTAGACTCTTCAAACATTCCCAAAAAAAAAAACCGAAAAATCAATAACATTCAAAAATCCAAAAATACTTCTGGCACCTATATATTCTATTGGCTCCTTAGCATCTATGTGTGAGTTTCATGTTGATGGATGGCATATCAATTACTCATATATACACGTGTGTCACACCTCTATTTGAGTGTGATACAAGAATACATAATTATATGATTTATACCTATTTCAGATGTTGTGCCTTCCCTCTACTCATTTCAGATAGACATTGGGGGCATACACCTCTATGATCACAATACTCATAGGTTATAACATTATATGGTCACTCTGCATTATCATGTTTCAAGCTCATATATGTACTTACACATGCCTTTATACATGATTATATCTTTGTCAGGGTACTTGATATGCTATGCACTTAACATTTTGTGCAAACACATTTGATCCATGGGTTATTATGATCTATTTATGCTAGTTGTTTATGCTTTCCTTCATGCACTTCCTCGAGTGCCTTGCCTTGTTATTGTCTTGTTTATTCGAGTTTTTGAATATGCTCCTTTGTTTGTGACCCACGTGCCTATCTGTGCTTTCTCTGACACTTGAATGTGTCACTGATTATTGTATGGACATTTGAATATGTTATTCTTATTTTTATGAACATTTGACTAAGTCATTTCCCTTTGATTATGTGGCATTTGAATATGCCCCTTGTTTGCAGTCTTCTTGGACCATTGCCTTTTGACTTGGTTTTGAGTGCCCTTGTGTGTGTGTTTGATTTGCTTGTTGAGTTTGTATTGTTACTATCTAAATGTTGCCATGATCATTACCATGCATCTTAGGCCTTCATGTGATCACATTGTTCTATATGATTCAATGATACATTTACCTAAACATGTTATTTTATATGATGCATGGTTACATTAACAAAGTATTCAATTGTCTTATCCTTTTGAGGTGAGATAACTACAGGGTTATATTCTTCCCTCACCTCAAGGGGGGAGGGGGGGGGGGGGGGGCAAAGGGGCGAAATATCAGTGGGGGCATGTCATAGAAGCATGTTATTCACATTTGACACAATTTATAAATTCAATGGGGGCATGCTTTGGAAGCATGTTCTCCACACTTATTCACATTTGACACAATTTTTAGATCTAATGGGGGCATGCTTTGGAAGCATGTTATCCACACTTATTCAGTATATGGTACTTATATTAGTTTTCATATTTAGTGGGGTATTTCATATAAGTATAGATTCCACACATTTAGAATTTTTTAGATTCAAATGGAGCATGCTTTGGAAGCACGTTCTTCACATTTATTCAGTATTCAACATCTCCAGATTATAGTGGAAGCATGTTTGGGAAACATGTTCTCCACATTGATACTTATTTCTTTTTTTTTTATTTATCCATATATAGTGGGGTCATGCTTTGGAAGCATGTTCTCCACACTTACATAGTTTATGAATTGGCCAAAGCACACAATTATATAAATTCAAATTCACAGTTGTGGTAGAATTTTATACATTGGTACCATTGTTATACATAGTTTCAACATGAGACATATCTAAGGTACATATGCTATGTAATGTGTACCTAATACTACAAAACTCAAATCAATTTCAAATTTCAAAACTCTTCTATGGGCTATTACCATATCATGGACTTTTATGCACTGATACCTAGGATGGACTTTTATGAACTATATTGAGCCAATCTAATGCAGTAGTTTGTTCATTTTTAGTATAGATTGAGGTGATCAAATCACTCAATCTTGCCAAGTTTTCAAGTTGGACTTGATTGTATCATCTAGCCTTACCAAGTTATAGGTATTATTGGGTTTTAGCATTGAGTTAATCTCAACTATCAGGTGGCAACTCACCCTTTCTCCAAGGTTGGGGCATGTGCCTCTCTCTCTCTCTCCCCCCCAAAGATATATGCACTTTTCAGATTTATATATTTGTCTTAATCTCAGTTTCAAAGCTTTATAATGATACATCTTTTAAATCAACTTACCAATAGACCAGGTGGTTATATCAACACACAAGTGTACTCTTAAACTTGTTCTTTCAATTTCAATATTTTCAATACTTTCAAATTCCATATTGTATGTATTGATTATATACTATAACATGCTTTTGGTTGCAGGGTAGTCATCAGAAAAGCACCCATGCAAAGATAAGGTGTGTTATACACACATAGGTATGCATTCCTTTCTTTTAAACTAGCAATTTTATTACTATATTAAAGTTGATTATTCCTCTCAGTTCTAGATTTTCCCCACTTTCTTAAGTCTCACATTTGCTCTATCTTGTGTCCCTTGGCTTATCTCTTAGTTCAACTAGTCTTATGTTGATGACCCAAACCTGCTATCCTGCCCAAAATGCTTAAAACCTTCTTATCTTCCACCTTTGCAAGTTATGAGTCTATACCTACTTTCTTGTTCTTTGGATACTAGTGTTTGGGATAAACACCTACATCAACATTAGTGTTATGCTTTGATGCAAATGTCTAGTGCCCTAAAGTCATATAATTTATAATGAAACGTATCATAATGGTCAGCCTAAGTGGTTTAATGTGAGTTACTTCTCCAAAGGAATTGATGTAAATACAATATCAACCCTCATTCATTCCTCACTTAGAAACTTCTTACCTACTCACCATGCAACTTACAAAAGACATTCAATCAAGCACTTGAGTGAGCAAAAGTTCCTTATTTTCTCCTATTTCTATATTAGTCATAGGGACAACACATCTACAAGTCTAAAATACTAAAGAAGCAACTCAAGAGTTATATTTTTCAAGTTTTAAGCTAGGTCACAGTTGTACTTGCTTATCACACATTGCATGATTCACATACAAGCCAACACATAGGGGAGAACTACATCAATCTAAGGCCTTCTTTAGAGTATTAGCTATGTAGATAATGCTCATTGACAGAGGGGTCTTTGGAGTCAGCTCGACACCATGTACCCACTAACCCATTTTCTCCCAAGGTCACTGTGAAAATGAAGAACCAGGATTTTGTAATTTTTTGAGGAGCGACAGTGCATGACCCATACCTGAATGCATCAGAGTGAAGGCAAAGACAAACCTATAAGTATTCAAGTGGTCACATCCTATTTTAGTGCGTATTCTATATATGACACATGCATCAAGTTCAGACAATAGCATTGACACAACTGTCTCAGGTTGATGTTAATGTTTGTGGCTCTAGAAGCATCCAATCCAGAATCTGATGACTATTCCAAAATCATCTTTCAATCTATTTTCTATTTGTTCTAGATCTATAACTACATTAACATCAGAACAAGCTAAGTACATTACTTCTTTGTTATTTTTATATCTAGCATAGTTATACTTATTATGTTTAGCATAACTCAGCATAATAAATTCAGTATTGTTATATCTGAGTTTAACACCCAATTGCCTATTGTAGATCTGATTTCACCCTTGTGCTTATTCATTTCTATATCCCCTTTAAAGTTCTAGATAACCCCAATCTAGAACTCATTTTAGGATTAAATAGTTTGTTGGATGTTGGCACTAAGACTCAATGGGTATATATTGCTTGCAAGATTGTCTCCAATTCCTTTCATCTTTATTCAGATTTTTGTAAATCATGAATACCTCATGGTTATGCTTTGGAAGCTATGTCATTGATGGATGCTTCCATGATTTTGACTCATTCTCAGATAATGGATCTCTTTTTGGGAGATGTTCAGGGTCATTTTGTTAAGTTTATTCTTGAATTGGAGCTCCCTGACTCTTCTTTGTTGGAGATGGAGACTAAAATTGGAAGCAAATCCCTTTTTGGGAAGTGTGTGGGTTCTTTCATCTCTATTTTTGGGAAGTCTATTTGGGCATATAAGGCATGGTGCTCCATATTTCCTCCCTCTTTCATTATCTATGTTTCAGCTTTTTCTTGGCGGAGTTTTAGAGTTTTACTGATAGAGTTTACATTTGGAATTCTCGCACATGGTTCAAAAATTCTAGTTTCTTTTTTTGCCCATTGTCCCTCTTCTTCAATCCAGATCAATAGCTTCTTACTGCAGTTCCTATGTGGATTCACGTATTTCCTTCCTCCTGTGTTGAGATTGAGAAGTCCATCAAACTTTTGGTGGACAAAATTGGATTTTTTTGTGAAAATTGATGTCTCCTCTTGGGGGCTTAGATATGTCAGAGTTTGTGCTTATATTGATCTATTTGAGCTGCGCTTCTTTTTGGTCAAGCTGC